>CAXIPT010000040.1:151790-172819 GCA_964030475.1 Tethya wilhelma
ACAAGTAAAAAAAACATTGGAAATGTAATGAGACACAGGAATGGCTAAATCGTAAAAAGAACGTAAACAAGATGGAATGGCTGTTAGAGTGTATAAGGAATTCTTCTTGTGGGCAAAATGAGAGACTCAATAAGGAGATTGTTAAATGCGGCCCATACAGGAAGAATTCTGCACACACTCTAACAGCCATTCCATCTTGTTTGCGTTCTTTTTACAATTACACATATTGTAGCAATTTGGGCGTATTCACATATACACACATCATTAATTCATTAAATAGAAAACTTGTATACTGGGGGAAGATTGCGATTGAATGATGGAATCCATCTATTTGGTCATCTTAGCGATAGCAGGGTGTATTTCTGAAGCAGAAGGTAAAACATACAAAACTGTAAATGTGTAGTCTACACTCAGATTAAAAAATAAAAAAAATTAAAAATAAAAAAAAATATTGTGCATACAGTACTTGCAACATAGAGAGAGAAACTATAATTATGATAAACTACACTGACTATAACTCTCAAGAATCAAATATTGGCTTTCATACAGCTTTGGCTCAGTGTTCAACTGTGAGACCTATTCGCCACTCTCTTCATCCTGGGGGAAGACAGTCATTGGATGGATCATTACCAAATGGAGGATGTACATCAGTGAATGATGATGGTGACATATGCAACCTTCAAGATGGTGGTACAAGTGTGTTGGTTGATAACACCATACTACCACTCAATGGACTAACTGGTGACTGGGCTAGAGATTTGTACACAATGGAGAGACCAGTTGGAAGCAGACTCTCCCTTTCTATTGGCTTTGACTTTGGTACTTCAGTTGGAGTGAGAAGAGTGGAGCTGGTATTGTACAACTGTAGACAACGACAAATAATGGCTAATAGAATAGAGGTTTATACAGAAAGGGGTAACAACAATTTTCCTCGATCAGATCCAACACAAGGAGGTACTTTAAGTGGAGAGAGCAATCTTGACAATGCTGATTCATGTGAAAACCTATATAAAGTTTGCATATCTCTAAGTGGAGATTCTTCACAGTACTATATTGTATTCCCGACTTCTACCAGAGTGTATCTAGCTGAAACAATATTCTACACTGACTCTTCACCATGTGGTCCTGATACTCTCATCAGTGAATCAGTGACCCCAGGCGCCTGTCCACCAGCAACTACTGCACCAGTCACACCAAACACCACTCCATCAGCCTCACTGGGAACTACCATAACACCAGCTACTGAAGATCAACTAGAGCCCACCACTGTTGAAGGTATAGATTGAATACCTAATACATGATCATGTAAATGGTGCCTGCTAATACAGCTAGTGTATAGCTAAAGAATACTAGCAACTTACAAACAATCTATACAACCACTATACAAGTACTATAGATATATCAATGGTATAACCTTGTAGCTTTATGATCAATACTTGTATTAAATACTTAATTATATCAGGCACAACATCACCTCCACCCACAGAAGAACAAACAACACCAGCCGACTTGATGACACAAGCAACAACACATGGTGATGGTATGACACAGACTGAACTGACAACACCAGCTCTGACCCAGGCTGATAATTCATCCTTGCCAACCTCCTGTCCCAGCACAACTGTCAATTCAGCAGTGACTGCACTCATTGCTACTCTCATCATAACCATCTCACTGGCTACTGTCATTGTGGCTCTACACATCCCTCTCTATGTGAGCTACAAACATCTTCTGACACCATCAACTAAAGTGAGCAAGGAAACAACTGCTCCACCCGAGGAGGCCACATATGAACAAACTGATGAGACAAAACACGGAGCATTTTTAGAGTTGAGACAAAATGATCCTGAGGCTAGAGTCACAGGATGAACAGCAGAGGAATCAACATGAACTTATATATAAGTACATCAACAATATAGAGTCAGGAATAGAGTTGTAAACCTGAATCAGTTGTATGCGTGTGCCAAGTGGGTGAAAAAGGGACAAAAAACAAATTGTTACATGTAGGACTTCATAAATGGCATACATATTATGCCTTGCCTGATTCATGATCAACGAGTGGGTGAATGCGATTTGTGGGGTATGCACCTTTGCAGCTGAAATCATTCTTTAAAGTGAACTGGAGTATTTCGTTCAGCCACTGGTAACCAAGAGGAGCATTACAGGCTTTAATGTATTCACAAAGAAGGAGCTGAATGAGGTAATGGCTCGTAACTCTAATAGTGGTGAAGATGTTCGCGTATTTTTCATTCAGAACCAATATGAGGAGGTTGACTTAACTGACCCATATGCAACAGTTTACAAAATAGCTACAAATTGAAATTCAATAAAAAAAAACTTTTTTAACAGTGAACGTTAAAAAAATCAATAACTGTAAAGTTAGTTAATTTTTTTTCTATTGCTTTGTAAAAAATCTACAAAGCAATGCTCATGCATAAACCTATAACATAGCAACTATTATATCTTGAAGACGTAGTCATATCTCATCACAATCACTGGCCTGCTTCAGCCAGGAGCACCTTGCATGTAATACGTGGTAAAGAATGCCAAACGAACAAACAATAAGTTATCTTCAAGCCAAAGGACCATAGAATTGCTGTACAAATTTGTACATTTCACAACTAATGATTAGTGCATGGTTTCTGAGTTTAAGATTTGGTACTGTGTGCAGATTTGGGGCTGTGTGCCTGCATCACTATTANTGATCACAGCACATGAGTCACCAAGGACCAATGGGCCGAGAAACATACAGAGGGTTTTACCGGATCCAGTAGCCATACGAACAAATACATCTCTGCCATGCAAAAATGACAAAATACTCTCCAGCTGACCAGGTCTGAAACTATCGTGTTTGAAGTATTTCTTCATACAGTCAAGGGCCTTTTCAATCAAGAAACAGTTGGATCCATCTGGAATTGGCTGTTGCCTAGCTATAGCAGCTAGAGCTGCACACTCACTACTACACAGGGCTAAATGCTTAGCAGCCATTACATGCACAGTATACACAACTTTTTCAAATTCACAACAGCTAATGCAAATCCAAATTTGAACTACCCAATCACACTCCAAGTGTCAGTTAGTACACGTACACGTACCCGGAGATACAGGCATAAATTAATATTATTATAAAGAAGTTGTAAACAGTTAATAGAGACTCTTTTACAGACCATGTCAGTTCCAGGGTTCAATAGAAGTATACACGGGACAACTGTTACATAACCACTGAGACTGACCTTAGCCAAGAACTCCATGGTAGTAGAGTTTCGCTCCCTTGAGCTCTGAGGCTCAGCCTCCTCCGGAAAGACTGATTTGACAATTGAAAGCTTGGAAGAGCACAAAATTTTAGTCGCTGTACACACTGACAGTCATAGCACCGGTACACCATAACAACAAACAGCCCTTAAATCGCCATTTTCTTGCTCTCGTATTCGCTCTAGGAGACTAAATACAGCTTTTATAAAGTGGCTCACCTTTGTTTGTTTAACGAGTCACAAATGCGTGGGCAGCAACCGCTTAGTGCCAAAACGCGGGAAATATAAATTCCTTCCAGTCAATAACGTGTCATCGCTTTCGTCATTCACGTGATATTTGGTACCAGGCCTTCCCCCCGCAAAATAACATAACTAAAAAGGGGAAGGCCTGGGAACGAGGCTAATGGCTTAGTACAACCATAGCTAAGCTCAACTAGCTACAAAAGAGAGTGACTAAGGCTAAAGCAAAAACAAAAATATACAAAAACCAAGGTTAATTAAATATTCATAAAATCTAATTAAATATGCATAATAAATTTAGGCCCTAAAGAGTTAATCGGTTTTTGCTTCCACAACTTTAAATCATTGTTATAATAATTCCTCTTGTACTATTCACCTTTTTGTGTGCGTGTGTTGAGCTTTGCTGAGCACTACCCAATTCCTTCTAGGTAAGCATCATGTAGCATGTGTACGTACAGTGGGTTACAGTTGTTGTTAACCACGTACAAGGTGAAATAAGAGTACATATTGAGTGTACCAATGTGTATTTAGATGTGTCCTCTATTTGGGGGAAAAAAGCACACTCTCAGTGTATGCTGTGTTGCCTTAAATTGCTTTGTATTCTTTTCTCCAGTTTCTCTTTGCCATTGTAAAGCAGTTGTTTACTACCAGGCTGTTCTCTCATCTTTTGCTATGTATTCAAAGCTTAAGCCTAGAGTTCTAATCGTGGTTAGGTCTGTTGGATTGAATCTTACATTGTGTTTATATTCAGGAATTGTTGTACATAACAATAAAGGCACCAATGGTGCACGAGTCTTGTCACACTTACCAGATAGAGCAAATGTATATATACTGTATGTCTAAGTGTATCAAGGCTCACTTATCCACCCAAGCCAAGATAAGTTCCAGCACAAGTCACAAACAGCTACTGTTTTCAGATGGTTTTAAATATAAAAATCTTGTGGCCAGCCAATGTGTACCTGTGTCTGTGTCAGTCGACCCCTTTCTAGGTTGCCAAGCACCATACACCATGCACTAACTGTAGACTAAAAGGAACAGTAGCACCAAACAGCATCGCATCACTAATTCAACACAAACTCTAGACAATGCACACTTAATTATTAGGAGTGTGCCAAAGCGCCCCAAAACTTAGCAACCTCTACATTTTTGCCACTTGGTAGCAGAGCTACAAAGCCCTTGGACAAATAAAGACAGCTTTGGCCATTTTTGTTTGTTACTAGTGCTCGATTTAGCTGCTACCGTATAGCGGGAAATTTTCGCAGGTCCAAATATTCGCGATAAAGCATGAAGGAACGCTACTTCGTTTGTGGTTCAAATTTTCACAGATTCCAGTTCTACATCCAGCAATGATATATGTGCGCAAGTGCTATTTGAGTCATGCATGTGTTCAAATTTTTGCGGTTCTCTTTTGTCGTTAGATTGCCACCTCGAAAATTTGAATGCTGCAAAAATTTCCCACTATACGGTATGTATGCTCTGTATATAACTACGTAGCCGGTAAGATTCAGTACCTATGCGGCCTATTATCATTGGTTGATACACCTGGGCCATACATAATAGTATGATGTGTACTCATTTCACAGACATCTCTCCTGTTCTAGGGCTTGGTTAGTGTAAGTAGCTGTCATTATATTTGCTTTGTCTGTCCTGTACTCCCTGATAGATAATTGAGCAAAACTATGTACACTATATTCATGGTTTTGAAACCCACAAGTATTGTTAAGCAATGATGTCTATATAATGGACAGCTCTAACTCCCAGAGCAAGAGAGGCAACTGGAGTTGTTGCTTAGTGTTGATTCTAAGAAAGCCAGTTGGCTGCAATTATGCAAAGAAGAGAACATGTTTAATTGATAGAGCAGCATCCTGCCAGTGTATTTTGAGTTATTGGGGCGAGCCTGAGTGAGCCTCAGATAGCAAGTAGTACGTTGGGTGGGTCTGTCTGTCTGTCATCGTTGGGTCTTGTACGCTCACTTAAACTAATTTTAGCTAACATAATTATCATGTACCATGCATTACGTAATTGCTAGCATTACTAACGCATGTGCAGCACCAACTTTTACCTAGAAACTGTAGTTAGAAATAGCAATAGATAGTGTTGTGTCTTCTTAAGGTGGCCGTGCTAGATCCAGGCAGGGGGTACCTTTTTTTGACATGAATGGGAAGGCCTTAGCTAGCTCTAATGGGCATCCAGACAAGGTAATAATTAATGTGGGGGGGGGGGGGGGGGATTTGCCTTCCTTATGATTATGTTCTGTAATATTATATAGCCGTGTGTGTACTGTGCATTATATAGAAATCGTTGATTTGGCCTTGCAAAGATGGTAGTGTGCATTATCTAGAATTTCTAAATTATTGGAGAAATGCATTGATTCAGTGGCTGAGAATCCTGCTTTGTTTAGTCGTACATATTATTAACCCTCAGTGTGTTTAGCATGTGAGAGTTACGGTATAGTCGTTTTGTCTGTCCTTCTGTCTATCTGCTACTAGATTATCTCAAGAATGTGTATGTTGTTGATGCTTGTTGTGTGGCACTGTGCTCTGCTGCTATTTGCAATGAACTTGACCTGGTACGCTAGCTGCACTTGTCTTAGGCCATTGTGGTAATGCCTCACCTAAAGGTAAGCTTATACCTTAATGCTGACTTTTATATACTGAGTGTAGGCTTTTTTTCCTTTTGTAGCTAGCTACTTAGCCTTCCAACTGTATTATCATTCCACTAGCTTGTAGCTTTCTCAACCAGATCTGGAGCCTATCAGGGCAAGCAATCAAACTAGCTGAATGAATAGCACCAAAGGTGCTTAACCCTTGGTGTTCTCACAATTCATAGAAGAATATAATGTTCAGGTAATCAACTAGACATTCCATATGCACTACACTATAAGCTAGTACATATCTCAGTGCCAGATAATTACAATCAAGCATAGTTCGTATTAATCAGACAGCCAGCAACAAGAGGCAACAGTTTAAGAGATATCAATAAGAGAATAATAATCCTGTCACTTGTATCACCACTAGTGCTTCTCCGGCTTAGTTGTGGGTGCTGGTTGGTGTTGAATCAGACTGGTCAAAAAAATCAAAGCAGTGTTTCACTCAACAAGAACTGAGCTTATCCGTCATAACTCACCTCACCCGTGACAGGCTCAAGTTTGTCGGGACAGGATAGAGCTAGCCCCTGACTAACAAGCACGTTGTTAATGTGGATCGCTGCAGTGGTGTTTGTATCATACAGACACACAGACATCACTCCATTTTGCAAGGCATAAGAAAGAGAGGAAGTTTCATGTAGAGTGGTTCATCAGTTGAAATATTACCTTGATAGCAGTGATGATGGCAAGTACTTCTTTGTCCTGTGCCATTAGAATTAAAATTACGCAGGCCAGGTCTAATGAAGGAGAAAGAGAGAGAAATCAAGCTGAGCACAAAAAAGCTCTCAAATATCATCTTTACATAGAAATGCATGCTGCTATTATAATAGCTTCACTAATATTTCTTCACATTATACACTACAAAAAAGTGTAATATTCCCAGTACGGTAGTACTGGGTACATAGGAATAGCACGGGTGCCCCATTAGCGCAATACAAATATTCATGCGAATAACTCTGCAAAAACTGAGCGCTTGGCACTAAAAGGCTTCTTAAGCTACTATTTAGCTCTTTCTCTTTCTAACAAGCCTAAAAACATGGCCTAAAACCATCGCTAAAGTACCAAACAAAAATATGCCAAACCTCCAATTTTCTCAATCTTCTTCTTCTTCTTCTTATTCTTCTATGTTGGCAAGCCTTTTCTCAGAGACTGCTCACTTTCAGAAGCTGATTCTTGAACGAATAAACTTGGTATCTTTGTCTTCAGTCGCTTTTTGCATCGGTTATTCATTTTTCTAGATGAGTCGCTAGATACAAGACGAAAAGCGCCTTCTCCGTATGGCAGCCATTCATTTCTCTACAGTTTCTAGGTAAAAGTTGGTGCTGCACATGCGTTAGTAATGCTAGCAATTAAGTAATGCATGGTACATGATAATTATGTTAGCTAAAATTAGTTTAAGTGAGCGTACAAGACCCAATGATGACAGACAGACAGACCCACCCAACGTACTACTTGCTATCTGAGGCTCACTCAGGCTCGCCCCAATAACTCAAAATACACTGGCAGGATGCTGCTCTATCAATTAAACATGTTCTCTTCTTTGCATAATTGCAGCCAACTGGCTTTCTTAGAATCAACACTAAGCAACAACTCCAGTTGCCTCTCTTGCTCTGGGAGTTAGAGCTGTCCATTATATAGACATCATTGCTTAACAATACTTGTGGGTTTCAAAACTATGAATATAGTGTACATAGTTTTGCTCAATTATCTATCAGGGAGTACATGACAGACAAAGCAAATATAATGACAGCTACTGAGTACACATCATACTATTATGTATGGCCCAGGTGTATCAACCAATGATAATAGGCCGCATAGGTACTGAATCTTACCGGCTACGTAGTTATATACAGAGCATACATANACACACTCAAACAGCTATTCCATCTTGTTTGCTTTCTTTTTTACGATTTGGCCATTCCTATGTCTCATTACATTTCCAATGTTTTTTTCACTTGTATATAATAAGGATACTAGGAAATTCAATTATGTGCAACCCAGTTTCCCTTTCTGTCAAAAGATGGGGAAAAACCAAAGCCAATATCTGGCAATGACCTTCAGAAGACTACATTAGCGTACACACTCAATAGTGGAAAGAAACTAGCAAGAAATCTAAGTACCAGCACTGCCAGGATACAATCATTTTAGAACATGCCTACAGATGTGGAATAAGGATAGCTGAGGAGTGAACTATATTTACATTGATAACATGAATGGCACAAGACACAATGGAACATAGACTCACGCACCCATGCAGTTGGCCAGTCGACATTGGATGGCTTGAGCTGGTAGTGTGAGGTAGTGAGGTTTACTCAGGACAGTTAAGGACTGGGTCCTGCTAATTAAGTGGTAAAATTATGCAAGATAGTTATATCTTTTAAACTATGGGTCATACAACTGTGAAAACACATATATAGATTTACACACTTACCCTAAACATGCTTATAAATCTGCAGGTCATGTGACTA
Source organism: Tethya wilhelma (assembly GCA_964030475.1). Classification (NCBI taxonomy): domain Eukaryota; kingdom Metazoa; phylum Porifera; class Demospongiae; order Tethyida; family Tethyidae; genus Tethya; species Tethya wilhelma. The sequence continues at coordinate 160,397 of CAXIPT010000040.1, forward strand.
ATACTTAATGAATATTTTGAAATTTTCAATTTCTCATAAATAATTAAAAATGCGGACGGTTTTTAAGGTTGCCAAGGCAACCAAATTATGTCACAAGATTCGTCAAACTGTGAGGTATCCTGATCTGCCTGGTTTTTTGTATAATGTTTATTGTGGTCGAGATAGAGCCAATAAAGTGTCTTCGGCTGGTGTGCTTTATTTAGAAAATGAGTCGTAATTTTATGCAGCTGCAGTGTTTGCACATAAACCGGGCAGTTCATGGTAACCCATCATGAGACGATTTCAGTGACAAAATTTGGTTGCCATAGCAACAGTAGAAACCATCCACCTAATTAATTGTTCATGAGAAGCTAATTATGCAAAAACAACAGGTCATGTGACAAAATTAATTATATCTACATACTCTAAAAAATTCTATCTATATTTCAATTTCTATTATTTTATCTTATATATTATTAAAGTTATACAACTTTCGAATAATGTGTACCTAATTAGGGTAAACTGCATAGACCCAGTCCTTAACTCTTTAGGGCCGACAGCGCCAAAAGTCGCACGCGCGTATTCTACGATCGCGTAATCTGCGATTTTTCGCATTTATTATTTTATAGGGATAGCCTTTGAGCTATGGGCTTTAGACTTGCTATGCAGTTAGGTAAGATAGCGCTCTACTAAAATACCAAGTTAGAGTTAGGTCTGATTAGTAGGTGGAGAGATATAGGCTTCAAAGTTTAAAGGTTGCGATCGCGGTAAAGATCGAGACCGTCGGTTTAAACTCACAGTTTTTTCTTAGTGCTTTGCAGGGAAAGCTTGACGCTAGCTATGGAGGTGCAGGGGGGCTTAAGCTATACCTGTATGCAAGCGCTTTTGCAGTCCTGCTCTTCAAGCTAGAAAAAAAGCCAAAAGTATGCAGGTCATTTGGCGAACTTTGACCGCTTCCGTTTTTGCAAGCTTTTGAAGTTAATAAAAGCAAGCCAAGAATAGAACTGATATAGTTATGGCTTAGTACAATCATAGCTAAGCTGAACTAGCTATAAGAGAGAGTGGCATAGGCTTAAGCAAGAACAAAAATGTACAAAAACCAAGGTTAATTAATTATTCATAAATTCTAATTATATATGCATAATCAATTCAGGCCCTAAAGAGTTAATTCACCTGAGTAGGTCGTCTCAAGGAGGCAAGAGGAAGAAAAGCTGAGTTACCATAATCAACATACTTCACCTCTGCAATGTCTGAAGCTGGTAGGGCAATGACCTCACATCGATACCAGTAACCATTGTTATTGAAGGTAGCACAACATGGCGGTGTTCGTGTGTGTATGAATGTCAATGTTTCACCTCTCCTCTGATGACAGCCATCTTGCTTACCTCTCCAACTGTGATCTTTTCTAGTCTGTAACGATCACCATCCTTGCTGTTGTAGAATTGAGTGATGTCCTCCAACAGGAACTCCAATGCCTTGGTAGTCTTCTCTTCCTGCAGCTGCACCACCANAAAGCGCACTCATGCAGGTATAGCCTAAATCTCCCTGCACTTCAATCCATAGCTAGCATCAAGCTTCTGCAAAGCACTAAAAAAAAAAACGTGAGTTTAAAGCAAAAGGTCACGATCTCGCCGCGATTGCGACCTTTGAACTCTTAAGCCTATATCTCCCCTCAAACTAATCAAACCTGACTCTTACTTGGTATTTTAGTAGAGCGCTTCCTTACCTAAGTGCACAGCAAGTCTAAAGCTGATAGCTCAAACGCTATGGCTTAAAATGGAAACAATTTGAAAAATCGCAGATTACGAGATCGTTGAAAACACGCGTGCAGATAAATTCGTCTACCGGAACTAAAGAGTTAATGAAGAACGCATTGGGGAGAATCGGATGCACCATATACAATAATTATATGCTTCAAATTCGGTTGAATGAGATGGATAAGTACATTGTAGTGTTTGAATACTTAGCACCATTATACTAGTTGTTCGATGAGAAAATAGTACCATTGTATCTGCGGTTTGAAGAAAGAATATAATACTAGCCGTTTGAAGAAGGATATAGTCCTTGCATTGGTAGAGAAATGAAACAAACATAATTATGAGTGGAAGTACGTGAGATATTTATTAGCATTCATGCAGATAAGTGCTGTTAACAGTCAGAATACATAGCTGACCATAAAAGTTCCAAGGTCTAATATGGTAAATGTCCTAAAGCTCACCACAGACAGGTACATATACTCACACATACTGACTGTAACTATCATAATTATTATGCACTATTGAAAAGCAAAACAAGCACAATAAAGCTATAGCAAGTAATTATAAGAGGTTGTAGCTAAATATATTGTGCTTTTCATGCTAACCATGCACATAAAAAATTGAAAAACTTGGTTGAACAGAAAAAATAATTTCTAGATACCTGCAAGTCCAACATGGCTGCCTTCTTCATGCTATAGAAACTGCCTCATGGCTTGACCAGTTGGTAGTCAGAAACTGTAGTTAGGAGCTTGTGGGAACTTGCCGAACTTTCAGACAAACCAAACTGAGAGGAATGCCTCTTCTTCACCAACAGCCGAAGAGAAGATGGTAGTTCAGTTGACTTGAAGCTCTGTAATTGTCTCCTTTCAGCTCAGGTGTTTCCGACTAACTCTGATACTGCTTTGAAACTTGCAGAGATTTGACTGAGTGCAATCAAGGTAAATTTTTTTTAGCCAAGCTAAATTCCAGGACGAGACAAATACACGTCATATTCATTAGGTACGCATGCGGGCAAAATGTGCATTATTTAGAATATTTCACTGCACGCAAGCTTGGCTGCTGATCATGCAAACAACATCCACCCATGCAGCTTTAAAGTTGTTTTCACCTTCCAATGGAGCATGGATATATATATACACAATGTCATGACATTAGAAGTTTTTATAAGACTAAAAAGCACACTTTTCACAAAAAATGTATATTTTATTTTGAAAAACAATTTTCAGCACTAAAAAAAACTTTTGTAAAATTTTACTTTTTTCAACACATGGAACACTCTCTTGGTGTAAAAAACATTGTTGGTGAAAAACAAAGGTTTCTTACGGTACATATAAGCAATTTAGTTTTTTGAGTGACTATAGAATTAGAAAATTTTCTAAGACCAAAAATACGCTTTTCAAAAAACGTCTATTTTTGCTTGAAAACACTTTTAATCAAAAAAAAAAACAGTTTTGTGAAATTTTACTTTATTAAACACATGGAAAATTCTCTTGGTGTAAAAAATATTGTTGGTGAAAAACAAACTTTTCACACAGTAGAGATAAAGATCTTCGTTTTTTTGAGTGTTTATGGACTTTAAGATTTTCAAGTATACTTTTCACAAAAACGTTTATTTTGGCTTGAAAGTCAGCTTGAGTTATTTTTTTGAAGTCTACCGTTCAACTTTAACTCTTTAGGGGGTGACAGTGCCAAAAGTCGCACGCGCGTATTCTACGATCGCGTAATCTGCGATTTTTTGGATTTATTCTTTCATAGGGATAGCGTTTGAGCTATGAACTTTAGACTTGCCACAGAGATAGGTAAGAGAGCGCTCTACTAAAATACCAAGTTAGAGTCAGGTCTGATTAGTAGGCGGAGAGATATAGGCTTCAAAGTTCAAAGGTTGCAATCGCGGTAATAAGATTGAGACCGTCGGTTTAAACTCACGTTTTTTTTAGTGCTTTGCAGGGGAAGCTTATTTTGTCTTGAAAACACTTTTAAGCGCAAAAGAAATACTTTTGTGAAATTTTACTTTTTTCAACACATGGAGCATTCTCTTGGTGTAAAAAACATTGTTGGTGAAAAACAAAGTTTTCTAATGGTAGAGATAAAGAATTTAGTTTTTTTGAGTGACTATATACTTAGAAATTTTCTCAAACAAAAAAGTACACTTTTCACTAAAAACGTTTATTTTGTCTTGAAAACACTTTTCAGCACGAAAGAAACACTTTTGTGAAAATTTACTTTTTTCAACAAATGGAGCATTGTTTTGAACATTGTTGGTGAAAAACAAAGTTTTCTAATGGTAGAGATAGAGAACTCAGTTTTTTTGAGTTACTATGAACTTAGAAAATTTTTGAAAACCAAAAAGTACACTTTTCACAAAGAACGTTTATTTGTGAACGAATTTTTGAAAACCGACCAGATATAGCGCTTGCATTGTAATCTACGTCATATTAGCTAGCTATTTTCCAAACTTGAAGTGGCAAAGCGCTATAGTTTTGAAGATATGAGCTCATATATACCGACTGTTCATTCCAATTTTACTCGCTAAAATCGTGAGCAAATAAGTTGCTAAGCGCGAGTACACAAACTCCGTATACTATCCGTGTTACAAACAATTTATGTTTGTGGTACAATTTTAGTGTAGTATCAGAATATGCATGAAGTTAGTTGAAGCGCTAGTTAAAACTTACTTAATCACCCTTTTTAAAGACACAGAAGACCAGGGAGCTTTCCAGGAGGATTCAAGAACAAGGTAAGTAAGTCTACTAAGTAGAATAATGTAGCGGGTGGGCTGTAACTAGAGTAACTAAGCTATAAATGGCGCAGAAATAAGCATATACATTCATTCATTATTATGCACAGATAAACAGCTCCTGGTATAGCCCAGCGATTCTGCAACACTGTGGGCCATCTTCTGATCATCTGGAAGAGATTTCTTTCTGCTAGAAGTGTTTAGTTGATGAACAATGCTTTGTTTTTTTGTTGCACATTAATATGTAAGATTATAATGAGATGCACAGCAGCAGCTGCATCATTTACTTATCAGAATAANAATTAATCAATGAACATGGCAACGTATCCCGTGTACTAACGGGAGAGAAGCTAGCCATGGCTGCCATAGCTGCATCTGCATTTAAACGCTTATATCTCAGCAATAGAAGCAGCCCCACCCGTAAAATCAAGCCTGCAGCTCGCCAAAGTGTGCCCCTTCTCATTGGTGCAATTTCGTGCGCACGTTAAGAATTACACTACAATTGCGGATTACTACAAATAAAGTTTTACTACATCTGGTCGGTTTTCCAAAATTGGGTCACATTTTGTCTTGAAAACACTTTTCACACAAAAGAAACACTTTTGTGAAACTTTACTTTTTTTAACACATTGAACATTCTCTTGGTGTAAAAAACATTGTTGGTCAAAAACAAAGTAATCTAATGGTAGAGATAAAGAAGTTAGTTTTTTTGAGTGACTATGGACTAAGAAAATTTTGTAAGACCAAAAATTACACTTTTCACAAAAAAGGTTTATTTGGTCTTGAAAACACTTCAGCACAAAAGAAACACTTTTGTAAAACTTTATTTTTTTTTAACACATGGAACATTCTCTTGGTGTAAAAAACATTGTTGGTAAAAAACAAAGTCTATCAGCCTTTCCATTTATTGCTCACCTCTCGTCACTATGTTTCGGCCAATATCTCACCATGGCAACAAGTAATCAAGACGGAGTGGTAAATTTTATTAAGTACATGGTAAGTCGATTCTCATATAAAAGATTGGTTGCCATGGAAACAGGTCTTCAGCTCCGCCTAATTAATTATTCATTGATTCAAAATATTTAACGAGTGGTAAGTCACATGACCAAGATGTTGGTGCAAGTATGTTAAGGATCATTCAAAGTCTTTGTACGCATGTTTCCATGACAACAGCACTGTCATTCAAAAAGTTACATGCTATATGCATATTTTTTCATTTTAATGAGGGTCCCATGCCTTAATGTACCTAAGTGAACAAACAAACTTGGTTTCTTGCGGGACAGTCGCTTTTGCCAACGGTTTTTTGTGTCTCTCACTGAGTCACTACATACAAGGTGAAAGCGCCTTCGTCATATTGCAACCATTATCATGTATTATTAATTAGCTAGCTAGCCTATCAACTATATTCATATTTAAGTGCACCATATTTGGAATCTATTGCCGCATGCAGTGCCCCAAGTTCGGTCCTGGGAGGAAGGCCGACATAGATCTGGTCTTGGCTTTTACCATTGCAGTTTGAGTCTGTATCAGCTAGGTCAACTGCTACATTAACCCACCCCAAGGTGTTGATGACCTAGTAGTAGTACTTCTTCTATACAAGGGAGATTGAGCAGTGACACGAGTACTACTTTCTGTTGTTTTAGTCAAAGGATGGGAGGAGGGCCAGACTTTACTACAGCTGATCACTGCACAATCAAAACCAGCATTAGTGTGGCTTCCTGTCTGACATTCTTTGTTGTCAAGGGTCAAATCTTCCCCATTCCCAGGGCTGCTATTATGCTCACCATGCTTGCTAGTCTCCTTCTCACTATCCCCATTAAAAGACTTCTCACGGCTCCCACTCACACAGATACCATGCGACTCACTTGCACCTGCCATACCACGAGGGTCTTCAAGTGTAGCCAACCTCGCTCGGAGTTCCGCGATGGTAGCAATGTAGGCTTTTTGTTGCTGTAGTACCACTCACGCTCCCTGTCGAACTGCTGACGAGTCTCATGGAGCCAATTCAACCCCTCTAGCTCGAGCGCTCTCTCAGTGTGTTCAATTCTGTACTCCACTTCCATGACTGCCTCATCCACAGCACTCTGCAGCTTGCTAGGTTTGTTCTTCTAACTAATTTAGGATGCGTTGGTGTAGAGTGATTAATGGTGAAAAACAAAGTTTTTTCACGGTAGAGATAAAGAACTTAAGTTTTTTTGAGTGAGTATGGATTTAGAAAAAAATTTTTAACAACAAAAATTTTTAAAGAGCAAAAAGGACACTTTTCTTACAAATACTGAATATTTTGCCTTGAAACATTTTCTAGCTCAAGAGAAACACTTTTGTGAACATCAACACATGGAATATTCTCTCGATGTTAACAATGTTGGTGAAAAACAAAGTTTTCCACGGTAGAGACAAACAAGTTAGTTTTTATGAGTGTAGTGTTAAGGTTTTTAAAGTTCTTAGTTATACACACTCACAGAGAAAAAAAGTAGAGCTACTTAAATACAAAACTATCAGGAAATAAAGCTAAACAAAGGATCTATAGAACATAACAATGACTATTGTACAATTACTAAAGACATTAACACTTAACTAGCTAATAACCTAAATACCAACAAAACATTAGCATCTAAAGCTAAAGTACGAAGTATAAAGAAAACAATACAAAATAGACTATTCATGCATTCAATAAACAAAAGAGTTCTATTCAGTTCTATGGATATTACAATGAGTGACTATGGATTTAGAAAATTTTCCAAGTGCAAAAAGTACACTTTTCATAAAAAACGTTTATTTTTCCTTGAAAACATTTTGGAGCACAAAAGAAACACTTTTGTAAAATTTTACTTTTTTCAACACAGAACATTCTTTGGTGTAAACATTGTTGGTGAAAATTAAAGTTTTTTCACGGTAGAGATAAAGAACTTATTTTTTTAAGTGCTCATTGTAGTTAACCGATTATACGCTGAATTCTTTTGAAGTAAATGACGTCATCCGCTAAATTAAATTTTTAATTTTTAGTAGCTACGCCTTCATATTGTTTTTCTACTCCCAAAAAAGATTGGGCAAATTTTTTTTATGATGCAACTAAGCAAAAATCAAGCTAACTATACTCCAAGTCTTGTTGCTTAATAAAGCATTTGCTTGTAAAAAAAGCCTAATGTACGGGAGGGTCTAATATGCGAGGACATAGCCGTGTGTCTAAAGCTTTTTTTCCAGCTAGCCAACCAGGCTTACAAAAGTGATGCTATGGCTATATAGCATAACTATCCCTGCACTTACGTAGCAAGTTTCAAGCTTATCCTCTGAAGGGTTGTAGAAAAAACGTCGCTCTAAACCCTACAATCGCGATTGTGAAGATCGTGACCATTAGTCGCTCAGCGACGAGTAGCGCCACGCCTTACTAGCAGTTCTAACTCTGACTTGATAGTTTAGTAGAGTAGTCCCTTACCTATTTGTATATGAAGTTTAAAGTTCAGGGCTAATTCCTTTGCTTGCAAAAAAGTCGCTAGAACAGCCATGACGCATTAATGCTTCAACCGCAGTTTGCAACACCCACGTGTTGACGCGTTAACGCGTCAACCGCGTATAATCGGTTAAGGATGCCTCAAATTTTAAGGAAGTGAAGGACATAATTAAAGGTTTACCCCTTCATGTTTTAACTATACTTAGTGACTGGAGGACCAAACTTAATAACCACCGTATTTCCATTGTACTGGATATAAATTGTGAAAATGAAAATGAAATCACACTTGTGGGCGTGGCTACAGACAAAAATACATACTTTTGTGAATGCAGAGCTGAATGTTTATTTGAAGAGGCATTTTTTCCCGTTATCTAGTACATCTTAACCACAAAATATTAGATCTGCCCGGAAAATGCGGTACCCATCATTAATTAGTGAGAAATAATCAATATGCATATATAATTAGGTGTGCAATATTTAGAAATAGGCTGATTTCTCTGTTTTTACGTAATAAAGTTTTCAAGACCAAGTTTCCAAGCAGATTCAAAATCTTGAAGATAAATACAATATTCTGACAAAATATGACATTGTGAAAATAAATATCCAGCTCTGCATCTTTGCATTAAGGTTTCAAACAGGACATCATCCTGTCCCACCCCTGCAGGTCACATGACATTCACATAATAAAATATTTTCTATCATTGGTCAAATAATTAATGGATGTAAGGTTTTGATGAATGTAATAAATTCCTGAAGAGATATCCAAACTACAAATTGTACATTATTAGGCTAGTTTAAAAGTTGAGGCAGCCTTAACTATGCATGCATGACTATGGACTTAGCGCGTTCAAAGGGTTAATTTGGAAAGCTTGCAAAAATTGAAGGGGTCAAAGTTTGCCAAATGACCTTCATACTTTTGTTGTAGCTTGAAGAGTAGCACTGCAAAAAGGCGTTTGAATGCAGAAATAGCCTCCCTGTACCTCCATAGTTATCGTCAAGCTTCTACAAAGCACTAAGAAAATAATGTGAGTTTAAAACCAAAGGTCACGACCTGGCTGTGATCGCGACCATTGAACTCTAAAAGCCTATACCTCCCCTTCCACTAATCAGACCTGACTCTTACTTGGGAGCACTACCTAACCTAACTGCACAGCAAGTCTAAAGCTTATATCTCAAACGCTATGAGTCTAAAATTAAATTATGAAAAATCTTAGATTATGCGATTGCTTAATACGCTTTTGAGGGTAAATCTGTCTACCGGCCCTAAAAAGTTAATGAAAATTTTTAAATAATGCCCTGAACTGTTTTTTTCCTACCTTGAGTTAAATAATCAGAGTCCTTTGAAATAGTGGACATAGTAAAAGGTATATGTAGATGTGTTTTGGTTATTGTTACAGGAATATGCAAATATTCTTTGTCTTACTTATGCATGCTTACTGTACATATCCTATCTTTCTCATAGGTAGTAAGAAGACACGTCAGACAAGTCTTAATGAAACTCATCTATTCATTCACAGGCAAATATCAGAACCCATTAACAATGTTGGAGGTTGGTGCAGTCATGTTCCCAGTATGGTAGTACAGGGTACCTAGTAATAGTACGGATTTCCGATCAGGGTATTACGAATATTCGCACAATAACTCTGCAAAAACTGAGCGCTTATAACCAAAAGGCTTCTAAAGCTACTTCTAACAAGTCCAGACCTAAATCTAGCGCTAAAGTACCAAACCTCCAATTTTCTCCATGTTCTATCATTGCTCAATAATAAATGTTCCTCAAAAGACTGTTCACTATCAGAAGGTGATTTTTGAACGAAGAAACTAGGTATCTTATTCTTCACATTCTTTGGGTATTGGTTTTTCCTGTCTCTTGTTAGGTGGCTAGATATCAGGCAAAAAGCACCTTCGTGTGAGGCTCAAAGGTCATTTGGGAAATTGTTGTTTTTAGAGTAAAATGCGATTTTAGTTTATTTCATGTTTTTGCAGGAATTTTGCACAGATGCATTGCGCTACATTTCAGCATGCTCCACGCAAAATTTTAGGGCTGGAGCTGCCTTTGTTGCAGATGTAGTTAGCCCTGTTCATTTTTGCTAACATGGAGAACTGTTGCTATGCTGTGTGACAGATTGTAGTGAATATTGATAAGCTAGGCAACTGCCACTAAACTGAATTGTTATTTAATGTTTTTGGTGGTCTATAAACTGACTGATCTCTGAATTTTGCTACAGTACGGTAGTACTAGGTACACAGGAATAACACACGCCATTCCTGTGCAATTATTCCCAGTACTACCGTACTGGCTGGCAGCAAATATTCAGATTCCAAATAATGCACACTTACTTATCTGGAAAAGGGTCATCGATTTGAATTTTGAGTAGCTTATCAATTATGCTTTACTGTAGAAATAAATGGCTGACATATGTGGGGCTCCGAGCAAAAACCGGACGTTTGGGAATTTCCACGAATTTTGAGTTAGCTATTCTATGTGTATCTAGGCCTTCCCAGAAAGCACGTATCAAAATTTGATGGGCATAGCTATAGTAGTTTTCCAGATATAGCACTTGCAAGCAGCCTTGTCTCCACTCGTGCCTTCCTAGAAAAAAGGTTGTAAAGTTGTTGTTAGGTAAACTATGGGCGGTCTGTATACTCTCTGTATCTCAATTAGATCATGTATAGTACATGCTGAATATTACCACAGCCAGACTAAAATTATTTAGTAAGAAGTGAGTAGCTAGGAAAGAAGACCTACTGGACTCAAGGAGGTAAGCGCTTATTAGTAGAGAGATAAATTCTAGGTAGAGTAAGTTCTAAGAACTAAGATAAGCCTCAAAATAACCCGTACGCAATCGCGTACAGGGAGAGACAATACTTATGAGTAGAAAGCTACTGTATGTTAGCGCTTGGATTAGACGAGCACATATGTGACCCAATTTTGGAAAACCGACCAGATGTAGTAAAACTTTGTTTGTAGTAATCGGCGATTGTAGTGTAATTCGCGACGCGCGCGCGAAATTAATTTTTTTGCACCAATGGGGAGGGGCACACCTTGGNAATCAGACCTGACTCTAACTTGGTATTTTAGTCGAGCGCTCTCTTACCTATCTCTGTGGCAAGTCTAAAGCAGTCAGCAGTTCGACAGGGAGCGTGAGTGGTACGACAGCAACAAAAAGCCTACATTGCTACCATCGCGGAACTCCGAGTGAGGTTGGCTACACTGGAAGACCCTCGTGGTATGGCAGGTGCAAGTGAGTCGCATGGTATCTGTGTGAGTGGGAACCGTGAGGAGTCTTTTAATGGGGATAGTGAGAAGGAGACTAGCAAGCATGGTGAGCATAATAGCAGCCCTGGGAATGGGGAAGTTTTGAGCATTGACAACAAAGAATGTTAGACAAGAAGCCACACTAATGTTGGTTTTGATTGTGCAGTGATCAGCTGTAGTAAAGTCTGGCCCTCCTCCCATCCTTTGACTAAAACCACAGAAAGTAGTACTCGTGTCACTGCTCAATCTCCCTTGTATGGAAGAAGTACTACTACTATTACTCCTAGGTCATCAACACCTTGGGGTGGGTTAATGTAGCAGTTGACCTAGCTGATACAGACTCAAACTGCAATGGTAGAAGCCAAGACCAGAGCTATGTCGGCCTTCAGAACTTGGAGCACTGCATGCGGCAATAGATTCCAAATATGGTGCACTTAAATATGAATATGGTCGTTAGGCTAGCTAGCTAATTAATAATACATGATAATGGTCGCAATATGAAGAAGGCGCTTTCAAATTGTATCTAGTGACTCAGTGAGAGACACAAAAAACCGTTGGCAAAAGCGACTGTCCCGCAAGAAACCAAGTTTGTTTGTTCACTTAGGTACATTAAGGTACATTACTTTCTGAACGACAGTGCTGCTGTCATTGAAACATGCGTACAAAGACTTTGAATGATCCTTAACATACTTGCACCAACATATTGGTCATGTGACTTACTACTCGTTAAATATTTTGAATTAATGAATAATTAATTAGGCGGAGCTGAAGACCTGTTTCCATGGCAACAAAACTTTTATGTAAGAATCGACTTACCATGTACTTAATAAAATTTACCACTCCGTCTTGATTACTTGTTGCCATGGTGAGATATTGGCTGAAACATAGTGACGAGAGGTGAGCAATAAATGGAAAGGCTCAGGGGCAGATACAGAAAAATGAATAGGGGGGGGCTAGGAAAAACTAACCAAAGTAGGGGGGTCTGGGGGCATCCTCCCCCAGGAAAATTTTGAAATTTCAAACCTCTGAGATGACTTCTGGCAGCTTTTGAGACCATACAGTAGTTTAAATTGTTGAATTCAAAGTTTTATTAAAAATTGCACAATAATAATATTATTATAGTATTTAGTATATGAACCTTATAATAATTATTACTGTTTACATTGAATTAGTCAATTAGTCAGTTATAGTTACATGCAATAAGAGCTATTCAATGCGCATTCGCCTTGAATTCCTTTGA
>CAXIPT010000041.1:0-76323 GCA_964030475.1 Tethya wilhelma
TGTAAAGTTGCGCATTTTATTTGCTCCGCACTCAACAGGATGTGCCTAAAGGGTGTAACAAAGATTTTCGAACAGGGTGTGTAATTATATGTTAGCAATAATATTTCTGTTATGTAACTAGCTATACTTGTGTATATATTATCCAGAAATGTTGTTCATGTAATGAAAGATGAAAAACTAATTGCAAAAGGAAGTTTTGTGAAAAAGATTGACGGTGAGTATTTGATACTTGTTATACATCACACTCATGCATCATGATGCATGCACTTAGCTGGTACTATGTCCAAAATATCCACTTAGTTTGATTGATATTTTTTGGAAACAACTGGTATATATCTCAGACTGTCACTCAGAGTCACTGTCCTCATGCCGACGTAAACGTATAAAATCAGCAACAACTAGTGTAAGTATGCTAATTAATATCAATCCCTTTCTCTACAGATATCTTTTGGAAATACTTCTGATTGAAAAATATTCAATTAGTGCCCCACTCTATGCTACAGTGAATGAAAAAGACAACATTCAAGATCTTGAGGTACATGCATGATTATGTTACAGTACTGAAAATGAGTTAACGTAACAAGTTTTATTTACTGCATACTATATAGTTTGGTTGTTATTTTCTTAACAATGATCACATGTACCTGCAAGTTTTACAAGTAGAAATGTTATACTTTCTATTGTGGTGATACTGTCAGGATGGTTCATGTGTTCATCATGCATATGAAGAAGTTTACCCTCAAAACGGCCATGTCCTCCTTGAACTGCAAATTAGTATACATTTTGATCCAGCAGGTGCCAATTAGTGAGAACTGAGGACTAAGGTGCGACTATCACTGCTCAATGTACATGAGTAATGCTACCAAGAACCTTCAAACTGAACTTTCATCCAATTTTGCCGCACTATAAACTCACTTTTTCTTAACACAACTATTGGCAAAAAGTAAGCTAAAGCTCTAAACACACCCGCTTCTCATAAGATTTTCAGGATATATACTGATAAAAAGAAAGTCGGATCAAGTCCAGTACACGGACCCGTGCGCGAAATTTATTAAAACGCGCGTACGATCAATTGTGCATACACTCGCGAAAAATACATTCGCGAGTGTGGTTCATTAAGCATGGTTTTGGCGGGAAATTTAACCATGGCGCTGAGTCTCCTAGCTATTGGCCATAGGCTGTTTGGAAGCATGGATCAGCTTGTTGCATATATGCAACAGCTTGGATTGCTACATACAAGTAAGACATGCCCAAGTTGCTCCACTCCTATGAGGCTTCAAAAGAGAGGTGACATTCAAGACCAGTTCAGGTTAATTAATTAAATCATTAAAATGATAAGTTAATTATAATTAGAAATTTACAAAGTAGTTCTGACATAGATGGAGATGCCCAGTTGGTGCTTGGAAGAAGTCTGTATCTCTCCGACAAGGTACATTTTTCGAGAACCATTGAGGAAATCGCTATTGCTGCTATACTGGTGGGCTAGGCAGTATCCTGTTACCCAAGCAGCAGAAGAATGTGAAGTTTCGAAAACCACAGCGATAGATTTTTTAATCAGTGACTAAGAGAGATTTGTTCTTGGAGGCTCTTGAATCATGACGACTTGACAATGGGTGGTACTGGACCTGTACATGTTGTTCAGATTGATGAGTCCTGCTTTAGCCATAAACCGAAGGTATATATACACAAGTATCACATTATTATCACAAAACAGTTGCATAATTGATAATAACAATTTTAATGTACTTTTAGCATCATCGTGGTAGAGCATCATCAAACCTTGTGTGGGTGTTTGGCATGGTGGATACCAGTACTAGTCCTGCAACTGGTGTGATGGAAGTTGTAAGCAGTCGTGATGCTGCTACTCTACTTCCAATTATCCAAGCACACTGCAAACCTGGCACTGAAATTTGGAGTGATGAGTGGAGTGCTTATAGTCGTGTAAGAAGCCTCCCTAATGTTTCAAGGCATCGAGTTGTCAATCACTCCCAGCACTTTGTAGATCCGGCAACTGGTGTCAACACTCAAACAATAGAGAGTTATTGGAACAGGGTGAAGACAAAGCTTAAGAGAATGAAGGGTTGCCACCGCTCTCAATTGCCATCATATCTTGATGAGTTTATGTGGTTTGAACGCCATGGCAAAACCTGTTATGCTGCATTCCACAACATATGCAGAGATATAAAACTTAAATATCCATAACTATAGTCATAATTTACTTCATCTGTTCATATTTATAATCTGACAGTTCAATGAAAACAATTAAATATTTACCTTTATATTCTCAAAGTCAGTAACAATATTCAATTCCATCTTCTCAGCATTTTTCAGTCCCCATAATCATATCAGCTGGGTCATTTCTCCTATTTCTATCAGCTGTATCATACACCATCACAATACACTGATACCATAGATAATATAGACTACGTGACCGGGATTGGAAACGCCCATTCACTCCAATGTAATTTTCACGGACAGCGCGGGTTTCAATTTTTGACAGCTGCCACAAAATTCGCGAGTTCTTTTGACGTGCAAGTCAGCAAGAAAAGAGGCGAAGAGAAGCTGGAGAGGCAATAGTTTTGTTACAGTGGAGGTTCATTGGAACAGGTAAGAATATACTTACTTGGCACTGGAATAACAAAGTGCAAATACCTACTTACGTATGCATTTTGGGCTAAATCATGCCGAGTTTTGTGATGAGTCTATGAACTCTCATTTTTTCTGTACCTCTAACTCTAAAAGTAAGCCAACAATAGTAGTCATTGTTATCACACTAACTAGTACTTTTGGTGCAATATGGAATGGGCTAACCTTGTGTGGCATAACACAAAGGGCTATGTCAAAATTTTGTCATCAATTGGTAGGTATAGTAAAGCTCTATGTATATGCTTTTTCTGTACCCCTCAGAACTGTACTGGTCTCTGGCTATAGCTAATATTGACATTTTAAGGTGCATTAGTGTATGTTTCATGGAACAGGCACAATTTTTATTCATGGGAATGTATAGTTTTCAGCTGAATGGTGTGTTTATACAAGTACTTAAATGACAAGTGATGTAATTATTACCTAGCAGCAAGATTGGGTATTTGAAATTCTGCAGTACTCTTAAACAGCATCATTACATTCTAATTTGATAGGATGGGACGTAAACTTCGCCTACAACCATATTTCATAAGAAAAAGTACTACAACCAGGATTAATCACAGCAAGACGTGAAGTTCAGTACTGACTCGATAAATGCAATAGGTGCTGGACTGTTCAGATGGCAGATGTACCACACTCCTGATGTTCTGTGTTCAGATTCCTGGCAGCAGCCACCATAAACTTGTCAATTATGGAATATCTCTTTATCAGCATATCAATATTTATGTATGTGTATGTGTGTGTGTGTGTGTGCGTGTGTGTGTATGTGTGTGTGATAATAATTTTAGTTTAATAAAGCAGCCATTTCATTACTATAGACAGTATAATGATAATAAATTATGTAGAATAAATATGCAAAAACATCTTACCTTAAAAGTCTCCTTTAAACTTGCAGCATGCCATTTCAAAAGCATAAGAGCTCTGATAAGACTCAAAGGATCTTGGAGCAGCCATTACCTCCTGTTTCACGTGACATTTTGCAATTTTCCCGCGAAACCAGAGTTGTCCGCAAAATCCTGGGCGTTTCCAATCCCGGTCACGTACGTAGTCTATATTATCTATGCTGATACATGCTGCACTTTAACTGGAAATAGCATGACTACGTCATTAAACCACGCTCGCGAATATATTTTTCGCGAGTGTATGCACAATTGATCGTACGCGCGTTTTAATAAATTTCGCGCATGGGTCCGTGTACTGGACTTGATCCAGAAAGTCATATGACAAGGCATATACTGACCAATATGTGGCCTATAGGACGAACGGTAAGGGGTCACCAGAGTAATAAACTAGAAGAAGCAGCATCTATGCCAGACACTGGCTACAGTGGCTAGAGCTTACCTCAACTGTAGCAATGGCATCCAGAAAGAGGAAAAACATCATTCCTTTGAATATAGTTCGCAGTAGTGACCCAGGAAGCAAGAGGACGTGCGTGGCTACTAAAGAAATTGTAACTGTATCCTTATCAAGCCATGCCACTCAACATGCAAAAGCCAGTACTGGTTCTGATCACAGCCACTTGACACTGGATGAAGCTACCTTTGATGACACTGGTGTTGGAAGTATAGGAGGTTATGACTCTGATACAGACTTGGTACTCCATGAGCAGGCTGCTAAGCATCAAGCGAAACAGAGCCAAAAATCGGAAGAGTGCATACCAATGGCTTTTGCTGCATTTGTTGAAGAGTCAGTTATGAAGCAGAATGTTAAATGTCAATGTTGTGATGAAGAAGCTGTTGTAAGATGCCAGCAGTGTGGTCCACACGTTTTTTATTGCCTACAATGTGGTGTCAATGTACATTCCAACTGCAACTATCATCACCACCCTGAAGTATGGAAGGTACGATTATAAAAGTTATCATACGTACGGTAGTTGGGGCGAGCCTGAGCGAGCCCCACATAGTCGTTGTAAACGGTAAAATTTCTGTTTGTACACCGTGGACACTTTCCGTATATTCAAATTATTCGAACGTACGTGCACGTGGTGTTGCAATATTGAAATCGTTGTGCAATAGCAATAGCACATGATTTGCAAAGACTGTCAGTTTGACATTCGGTCGATCATGGATAATGAAGAGAAAAAACAAAAACGTCTTGCACGGCGAAGAGAACTCTACAGAGTACATAAAGCTAGAGAAACGCCTGATGACAAAGAAAGGAGACTCGCAAGGTGTAGACAACGAGATTCAGCTCGTCGACAAAAGCGACGCCTGAGAGAAACCGCTTCGGAAAGAGATGCTCGTCTTGATCAAGAAAGAGTCAGGATCGAAGAAAGGAGGCAGAGAGAGACCACTCCCCAGAGAGATGCTCGTCTTGATCAAGAAAGAGTCAGGATCGAGGAAAGGAGGCAGAGAGAGACCACTCCCCAGAGAGAAATTCGTCAAGAGCAGGATCGTATGCGATATCAAGCTTCAAATCAAATTGACCATTCCTCTCCTCTATTTGGTCAGCCTGCTGTTCAGAAAAAGATGCGGAATTTCCACTCAATGATGGCAGCTACCCAGTTTAACCGATGTAGTACTTGTTTGGAGCAATTTCCAAACCTGTCTTTATGTAGCCATGAGCAAGAATGTAGAAAGTGCTACCAAGACAAAGAAATTCCCAAACTTTACTCCCCTGCAAATAATGTGGACCCAGGCCCAGTACCACCACAATTGCAGGTATAGTTATAATATCTATAATTTATTATTGTTTGTACTTTGTAATCAGTGATACTTTTGTATAATTTATATAGGGACTGACACAGGTTGAAGAGATGCTGATATCAGCTGTGATGCCGATCATGTCCATCTACAGGCTACCTCATGGCCAGTATGGATACAGTGGACACGTTGTCAACCTTCCACAGAATGTGCTGTCATTTGCCACTTCCCTTCCAAGGTTACCATCAGAGATTGATGTACTGGTTGTGAGAAAGGAGAAGGAACAATCACATCAAGATTTCCGTGTCCGTAGGCATGTTGTTCAGCAAGCATTGAATTGGCTGTTTGAGAACAATCGGTACTATCGAGCTAATCAACTTCGTATGAATGAAGATGCTCTTCGTCAGCTGCCGGAAGATGGAATCCTCTCCTCCCTAACATCCATTCAACCTGATGACCTCTCATCTGCTGGTCAATCATCTCAAGTACCAGAAGAAGATCCATACACAGCACACCTGTCAAGCTCATTTGTTCCAAATGCAGCACACCAGAGCACATGATATCAAGTAGGACTACACGTGATGCACTTGCGCAATAGCTAGCGCGCACTAGCGCTGGCGCGAACTCCACGATGCCTGCATGCCATACAACTGGACCTGGCCACCAAGTTCTGTGCGCTCAGGCTCGCCCCAAAGATGCTTGCATCTGTCTAGTANTCAATGTGGAGTGGTCTCGCTCATTACGAAGGCATGCCAAAACTATGAAGAACTGATCAAAAAAGACTGTGAGACTGGCATACTTTGTGCAAACACTCTTGATTTTTGCGTTAATGCTCTCCAAGCGATTGTTGGTGCGTTCTCCAACAATGAAATTTGCTCCCTTAAAGCATTCCACCCACTCATGGCGAATTGGATGCCAGTTGGTGTCATAATAAGCAATCATTGATTTCAGGCCAGACATTTTAAGGTCCTTGTAGTTGTCCTCATACTGCTGTGGGGATGATGAGTATGCGATGGCTGTTAATAGCTCGAGAGCATGATCTCGCTCCCCTGGGAGCAAGCCAAGCTTTTCACATGATACTTCTCGTTTGAGAGAACGCAGTGTATGGAAAAGACAAATAATGAGTGATGCAGAAAAAAATTCTTTTTTGAAGACAGTTCGTTCGGTGAAGTCTTTATCGGACACAACAACTCTAGTTTGTGGCCATTTAGGATTGTGTGTTTTGAATACTTGTACCATTTTAGTGATTGCCTCCTCTGTCTCCAGAGCGGTCAAGAAAGTGGCGACAATTTCACTCTGACCATTACTGTCAACAACCAACATAAGGTACAATGGCATTCTTAGTTCATTTAGCTTATACGTCGCATCAACCATAAGCACTTCAGGATATGCATCAAAATTATACTTCATCTGCTGGTCTTGAAAGAAGATACCAGTGAAGGTTTTATCGTCCTCAGTGAATACTTCAACAGTTGAGCCTGCATAAGTTAACATGACAACTTCATTTAATTGGTATGCTAGTCCTAACTATACACTATAACTTTACAGTGCAATACTTTAAATTAGCAGCATAAGTAACATACATTGCACCTTCCATAGCTTTTAGTTTGGACACAACAGTAGAAATGTCATTCCTATCCTTCTTTGACTGCAAATCAGTTTGAAGATTGCTGATGTCCTTCAACGTGACCACCTTTTGGGTACAGTCACTAATGTGCTGCTGAAGTAGCTTTTTGTTCACTTTGAGTTTGAGTAATCCCTGAAAATTTTCCTTCTCTTCCACATCAAGCCTTCTTTGATGGGGAAGGTGATTAAAAATGTCCTGTAAAACAGAAAGGTATCAGCCTTACATGGTCACAGTAACACCGTTATTAACTGAACTACCTTATTAACACGATGATTATGCTCTTCACACACCTCCATAACCACAAGCGATTGTTTGTCTTCACTTAACTTAATTTTATTCCAGCTTGACAGCCTTGTTTCAGGGTGCTATATTGAAACCAAAATAGGCCATTGTGTTTCTGTGACAAAAATCACCTTTAGCTCACCTTTGATTCCTCCTCTGGCCAGCTCCTTCGTTTTTGTAGCTCTTCCCTCCAAAAGCGCAAGTGTAGTGGATAGAATAGTATACTAGAGCTCTATTTGAACCTTCTACTCGTTTGGGCACTCTCTTTCTAGCCATTTCTAATGTCCTTGTGTCCCTCTTCACAAGTTGCACGAATTTCTCACTTTGGTATGCTTTTATTTTAGCCTCTAACTCCTCAAAGGAGGAGAAGGTGCTGCCAACGCTTATCGTCTCTTCAACACCAGCCATAATTTATAGCCACGTGATTGTCAAACGTATTTGCGCATGCGCAGTGCTTACTGCCGGACGGATAGGTATGCCGTAGACATACGGTTACCGGACGGATAGCCACTTCGTTAATCGAACATACGGTAGTACGTATAGTAGGAATGGACCGACTGTCCCATTGACACAAAACAAAATGTTCATGCTTATAAACTTTCAAGGAAAGAAAGCTAAGCCTTCAAATGCATTTAATAGCCTCCCACAGACAGTTTACTTACTGTATTGACTAAGAAAACTGGCAGAAAGAGTCTAGAGCACTCTAGAGAGAGCGCTGGCGAGAAGCCACAACAGTGCAATTTTGTTCTTCCCTTCCTTCCTTCCTTCCTTCCTAACTGACTTATTTGAACGCGATTTCCAGACAAACAAAAGGCATTGAGCCAACTTTGACCATATAGTAAGACTTCAATTCATCTGTAGTACGTCCTTTTCTATTTGTTTGCCGGCGAAAAGGCAGCAAACAAAATCTAGGCAGCTTTGAAACTCTTGATATAAAATACCGTACTTTTTATTTTAGCCATTTTTTATGTAGGTAAAGGTCGTCAATAGACCACGCGTTTTTGCACGTCTATAATGCGCATGCGCATCAAATGTACACTTCTGCTTTTTGTAGAGTCTAGAGACTGACTAGTCTCTGCTGTGTGGTTGTCTCCATGCAATTGAGCACCTTGGTGTTTAAAAAAGTGAATGAACAAGTAGTAAAAATTTTATAGAAATGAAAAGTGTAGGAATGGGCAGTGCTGTAAAAAGCAAGGAAACAAGACAAGTCTCTGAATTTCGGCACATGACTACTTCATTTTTTGTACCCAACTCTCAAACATTACTATGTATCTACATTCTACATGCTTGTTATTTTATCCAAATTAGTTTGCATTGGCTCATGTCTATTGAGCCAAACAACTGACATTTATAACTTGAGCCATGAAAATGAAGTAGTCATGTGCTGAAATTCAGAGACTTGTCTTGTTTCCTTGCTTTTTACAGCACTGCCCATTCCTACACTTTTCATTTTTATTAAATTTTTACTACTTGTATACTAATGTAGGGCACTATATATTTACTGCACGATTTCCCTCTATCAAGTATACAGCACCTCCATGTTATACCCTGTGTCTTTTGTATTCTCTGTGTGCTGTGTTTTTGTACATGGAGGCAAGCAATTTTTGGGATGCCATAAATGAACTTATACTCACTGAATTAACTTAATTGATGTGTAAGTATGTCTTGTCAATTAAGGCTATCTTACTAGTTCGAAGGGACTCCATTACTTCCTAGTGATTTTCAACCACTTTCCCTTCAGTAATCCTGTATTAAGTTACTGTATAGTGTTACTAATTTGGACAAGTATCCAACTGACTTGTATGTTAGCACTCTTTCCTCTTCTCTTTAGAAGAGAGCTTCTTCACTTTACCAGAGATATTTTTCTCCTTTTTCTTCCAGGTGACATCTTCCAACTGAAACAGACTATGGCTTAGTTCAACAGACTGAATTTTGTAAGTCATCTATCCAAACTCAGCGTATATTTCTTTGAAGGCCTGTTGTATCTCTTTGCATTGACATGGTACTAGTCCTGCATTAAGGGGGTCGTATACCCAAAGAATTTTTAGTGGTACCTTTTCTGACAACCAGAGGGGGGATATAGCTAAAAATATATACCAAAATGATCCTCTCACTGAGATCTTTCTGAATACTACATTTTCAAAACAGAAGGGGTGACATTGCAAATTTAATTTTTTCTCCTGTAACCCCCTTGAAGAAAATCTCAATGTCATAACGTTGTACTCAAAATTCTAGGCACAATGCATCAATTTCAAGTTTGTAGGGGGCAGGTATTTCCGGACGACAATAACTCGACTTCTGTGCCCCCTATGAACTTGAAATTGATGCATTCTGCGTAGAATTTTGAGCACAATGTTATGACATTGAGATTGAAAATTTTTTGGGTATATGAATGTTTCATGACCCATCTGAGCATGACTAATGTCTGTTCCAGGCTCCCTCTCCAGAAATGAAGTGGAAGTGAGCAAAGAAAGAGTGGGAGCCTGGTATCTAAAAGTCACATGCATGACATCTATTGTTGCTAAAGAATAAAGTGTGTGTGTAGTGTCTTGAATAATGATTTAACTTTTGGTTCTGCAAATAAAAGCAATATTTGCGATGAAGTACTGAAATAGCTCTTTATTTGTAAAATATTCAGTTGCACCTAATGAATAACAAATTATTCCACCTTGATCATCACCAAAATAAAATTGGAGTTTTAATGAATCATAGTTTTTTGTCAGGTATGCAAATCTTGTTGAGATTTTGACCAGGATTGTTGCTCTAAGTACAGGAGTTGTTATTCCTATATATGACTGTGTGAGTTCGATACCCAACATTGAACACTCAGTGTATGACGAGAATAGGCTGGTCTGGGAAAGCCAAATTTGCACACAGTAATAAAAGTATTGCCAGTAAGCTTTTGCCTTCTACGACAATAGTTGCTACACTTGTGCATCTGGTATCGTGTAACAAGTCTGTGCAGTTCAGGATTGGATTTTTCATCAGGAATGTGACAAGTGATCCTATCCTGGATAAAGGCAAGTACATTATCGGGATCATCCTCCCCAATCACAGGAGCACCTTCTATCCAAAACAACACATGATAGTGAGGTGCTCCCCTGGCTTGGTACTCTTTCTTCCAATAGTAATGGGACACTTGTCCTTTCACAAGGACTGTCTGGAAGAAAGCATGGAATTTGTTGCTAAACTGACGGGAAACAGACACTGGATCTTTGGTACAAAGTTTCCCGATGTTACAATTTGAGCTAGATGGAATGCCATTGACTTTCTTCAGATACTCAGATATGTCTGAAGATTCATTACTCTGCACAACTGAATGTGAGAAGCAGAGTGGGGGAGCCAACCTCGCGGATAATATACTTTAGCTCACTCTGGCGAAGAAACCAGTAGTGCTTTGTACCACAAACACTTTGAAGCATGGTTGACAAATTAAATTTGCTTCAAGCTGTTCATCGGAAGAGTTTACTTGTGAAAGCAGTCTTGATACAGTCACTGCTTGTTGCCTGGTATTTTTCAACATGTTATAAATACCAGCAGACAATTCCCGTATCTCTTTTTGCCACAGCAGGTAAAACACATACTGAGCATTTTTCCGAAATTGAGAGTCTTTGTTCAACAGCCTACTTTTGGCATACTCAGCATGGGAGATCTTTTTCTCACGCTGATGATTCTGGCCAAAAGCACCATTGGGGAAAAGGGTTGGAAAACAAAGCAAGTCAAGGTGGCTCTGTCTATTATCAATAGGATACTCTTTCACACTCAGCATCTTGTACTGATCAATGTCAGAGTGTGGTGGTAGCCTGTTGTCAAGGTTACGCACTGTGTATGCTTGAAGGCCAGCAATATCAGCTTCATTAGCTCCTCAGCGCTATTAAGGCCTGGGTCATACCTAATAGCTAATTAAGATCAAAAATTTATTCAAATTTGCCATAACTTTGCGAACAAATTTGCTATTGCCATGGAAACGTTGGATAATATTCCTCAGTTAATTAAGTTTTTCTTAAAAATTTTTGAGGTCATGTGACCTCATTAATATTCATATTATGAATAAATTAATTGGGCGGATATTAAGGGCTGTTGCTATGGCAACAAAATCATTATCATCTAAATCGGAACGTTTTAAACCTAATTTTGACCGGATAGATTTTAATATCTTGTTGCCATGGTGAGATACGGAATGTTTTCTATTAAATGCACACCAGCCGAAATGCTATAAAGAGCCATAACTCACCTTAGCAACAAGATATTAAAAATCTATTCGGTAAAAATTAAGTTTAGAATGTTCCAGTTCAGATGATACTAATTTTGTTACCATAGCAACAGCCTTTCATATCCTCCTAATTAGTTATTCATAAATTAGGGGTGAAACTTTAAATTTAAAATTTTAAATGAATATTCATCTTGTGGTTTTGAAATTTTATCCACATGTCAGGTAAAGACTAAATTATCTTATGATTCATTAAGCCTCGGCGCGTGCGTAGCACGTGCAGAGGGTTACGCAGTAGTCGTTTTGTCTGTCTGTCTGTTCAATTGAAATCTCAAGAAAGCCAACTCTAGTGACAAAATTGATGGTACTTACGTTCATAAATCTGAATGATCTTGTAGAATTACATTTTTTGCTGTCCAAAACGCTGTTGTTGCTGAGATTTGAGAGTTTTTGCTTGTTTTAGCACTTGGCTTTGAGGCCACGCCTACTGATTTAGTGTGTGTTATTTAGAATCAGACCAATTATCACTGCATGATATCGTGATGCTGCTGCTGCTGCTGTTAGTCAGTTTTCTTTGCATATACAGACAGGAATTAGCCTGCTTTCTATGTAAGCATATAGATGTATTGGCATGTGTAGATTTTCAGTCTGCCGCCTGTAGCTGACTATAGTGATTTTGATAGATACATCAGGCCAGTGACTACTGCCGGCTCCAGTTGGAGCAGACTCGGGCCAGGTCTATGTTGCTCCATCACAGTGTTACATGTATGTGGTGGAACCTAGCTGGGCTGGCTTTCCGTTTCATGACATCATGGCTATGATACACTTTACACAATACCCTGTATATAGCATGATAAGTGCACTGACTAGCTATGTATGCCGAGGCTTGAGCACCTTGGTGCTTTTCATTAATAGCAGAGTTAGGACTTAGCTAAGGGAAGTTAGAGCCTACTGAACATTACCATTTTTTTACCCATTTCCTGATGGACCCAGTCCTTAATGGTGCTGAGTCTTTCAAGCATGGTGCTAGTAGCACTGTTAGCAACCTCAACTACTTGCTGGCTTGTTTCATCGACAGCATTATCTTGCACATCCTGATAAAGCCAATTGATATGGTTGAGCTTATCAACTGCTGATCTAAGTTTGTTGACATCAACTAGACTACGCCACACAACCTTGTTTTTAGTTGACCTGCCATTTACAAGTATATAGAGCTCAGGATCAGCCAAACGTTTTGATAACTTGGCCCGGTCAAGTGTTTCAATTATTTTTTTCAAGGGCAGTGGAAGGAAGAACATTGTTCCTTTGCATGCTTTCAAAGAGTTGTACGTTGGTATACTTTTTGGTGTAAGTACCAAGACGTACAACAGTTTGATAACACTTGGCCAGCTGAATCAGCTGTGTACTCAGAGGATCTAGCCGCTGTAATTCTGGTGGGAGAGGGACTGTCTCCAAACCATTCAAAACACAGCGATTGGGCAACACATTCTTCTGTATGTTGGGCTTGCAATAAGTGCACAGGTAATTTTGCTCGTTTAGAACATTTGGATTCCTGTCAACAATGAAATCCTTCAGCCTAGATGCCACACATCACTACACAACTTGCTATCAGACAGACTGACTTTACTAACATTTTCCTCTGACATAAGCGGTCACAGCTCATGCAGGGGATATCGGCATAGTCTTCACGCTCCTTCTCAAACTTGGCAATAACAGCAGCATGTTCAAGAAGGAGTGGGGTTTCAATGTCAGTCTGTCTGTACTTTGGGGCAGTCTCTGACACACCCTGGATGTAGCCATCATCAGTTTCATTTGTTTTTGAGGTGAGAAGCTTGTGGAGGCTTATGCTATGGGTAAGCTCAACAAGTTTGCCTACATTAGCATTACGTAATGCCATGTCTAGCTCTTTAATTAGCAAATGGCTTCTGATCGCACTATACACCTCCTTAAACATTTGATGTAGGAGGGGATAATGCACAGAACCACTTCTCAAAATACAGAGTTTACTGGTACACTCACTATCATCACCATGGCATACTAATGGGTGACCAAGCTTGGGAGTGATAATGGAGACACCTTCATCCCGGTTCAACCCAGTGGTATTATGCCCATGGTGATATGGACATTCACTGTCAAGGTTGTCTAACTTATGTCTGATCTCATTTACAGGATTGGCAAAGATTTCTCTGAGTGACACAATGCTCTTGAGCTCATCGTCACTCAGAGGCTTACACTCTTGTGTGCACTTCCAGTGCAGACAAGGTGAATTGGGAGTAGGCTTAGGTTTCTTTTTCTCTAGAGGACACAAAACCTTTTCTGCTACAATGCACACACCATTTCTGGTGATTGGAATGCACTTTCTCTTTACAGGTTTTTGATAGGCTGCATCATAGTAATATGGTTCAGTAGAACCATGATGCACACCTTCACCCAAGTCTTTCCTATCATTGAATGTATAGGCTGCAATGCGCCTACAAGCACCCAGTAAACTACTAGTTTGAGTGCGGCGAGTCTGAAATGCCTTTGCTAGTAATTTAGAGGCTGCAATCTTGCAAACAGTTTTGGCTAACAATTTGGGAGACAGTTTCTGACATATTGAACTCTGCACTTCATGAAGGGAGTTGGTAAGCTCAGCACTATGTGACAGTAAATTGACCTGAAGGTTCTTTAGAATTGCTTCTCTGCTCACGCCACATAGTTCATAAAGGGCATATCTATTTCTGCGCTGAGCATAAATGATATGCTGCTTTCTTTGATAGTACATTCTGGCCTTTATCAAGGGCCTAGCATTAGCATACCACTTTCTCTATCTAATCCTGGAGGCCATGCGGCATGCTTGCTTGTTTAGGGTATACATCTTTTTCTTTCTTATGCTAGCTGCCTGTCTGCATGCAGGCTTGTTTTGCTCATACATACTTTTCTTTCTTATGCTAGCTGCCTGTCTGCACGCTGGCTTGTTTCTCTCATACATATTCTTCATTTCAAATGCTAGCTGCCATTCTGCATGCCGGCTTGTTTCTCTCATACATATCTTTTTTTCTTATGCTAGCTGCCTGTCTGCATGCTGGCTTGTTTCTCTCATACATATTTTTCATTCTAATGCTAGCTGCCTGTCTACATGCTGGCTTGTTTCTTTCGTACATACTTTTCTTTCTTATGCTAGCTGCCTGTCTACAGTATTGCTTGTTCTGATTGTACAAGCTTTTCATTTTAAGTTTCGAGGCCTCTCTGCAAGCATCTTTGTTTGCCTCATAAAACTTTCGAGATTTTATTCTGGATGACTGCCGATTCTGTGGTAAATCTTTGAAATAATTTTTGTGTGATGAGCATTGTGAAGCATGTTTAATTTTTTCTGGATTTTCATATTTTGTTGTCACATAGTTTTCAATGCTTCGAGCCTTTTCTTTTTCAATATTGTCACAATAGTACTCCCTTTGTGCAGTCAAAGCCTTTTCTTTGTTAGCTAGATAATACTGTTTTCGTTGGTATCGTTGTTGATACTTTTTTGAAGGCATGGCTACGTGATTATGGTATACAGTGAAATACGCACACAAAACTATGAGCACGAAAAGCTATAGTTACACAAATACACTAAGACACAGCAAAGGTACACTTACACAAACATTATACTAAGACACAGCAAAGGTACAGTTACATAAACACTATAAGACACAGCAAAGGTACAGTTACATAAACACTACACTAAGGTACAGTTTAACAAACACTACTAGAAATACACTAAGACAGCAAAGCTACAGTTATACAGAATATTATACACAAACACTACTAGAAATACTAAGGCACAGCAAAGGTACCACACTAACAACTAGAAAGTATGACAGAAATGCACTCGGAGACCCAGACACAGACACAGACACACAATTCCACGAATAACTATTGCTACCCTAGCTAAAACAACAAAAGGTTAGCTACTTAAACTTATCTCTTGTGCCAGAGATGAGTGCTGGAACTTGAGACAAGAGCTCGCGGGGAAATCCGGACTACAACTCAAAAGACACTTTGGAACATCAAGAAAAGGCACCAAAACTGCTTGCAAATTGGTCACCGAACTGGTTATATCTGGCCAAAACTGGTTGACCCTACACAATGCTATACTCATATGCACATGCGCGACACGCATCCACGTGGCCGGACCCAAGCTTTATGTCTTTGACGATCTTTACCAAATACCACGTGGACGTGAAAACAGTGCAGAAATTTATACTGTATTCTTCTTCATAGCCTTCCAGTTCTTTACTCCCTCGAGTTAAGTAGCAAGCAAGTATCAAGGAATATACTACCTACAATAAACAATACTATCCTGTGTTCAAAACGGTGACTCTTGTATACAGTTTGAAATCTACCTGGAAGAGTCTCAAAAGAAGGTTTGAAGGTTTAATTTTCTTTTCTTGGAAATTTATGAGTATGAATATTTTGTATTGTGCATATGGGACATTCGGCCCATTCCTACTATACGTACTACCGTACGTATGATTCATGTGCACATACCTTAATTTTGCTTGGAAAGATTCTGTGGTTGCTTTCCAAACATGCACACCCTGGATTATCATGGTGGTTGATGGG
Source organism: Tethya wilhelma (assembly GCA_964030475.1). Classification (NCBI taxonomy): domain Eukaryota; kingdom Metazoa; phylum Porifera; class Demospongiae; order Tethyida; family Tethyidae; genus Tethya; species Tethya wilhelma. The sequence continues at coordinate 15,989 of CAXIPT010000041.1, forward strand.
GGTATCTGAAGCTGGGAGTTCCTGTGCAATTACGGCCGTGGTGCTTGCTTGAGGGATCTCATATATATATATGGGGAACAGTCTGGAAGAACCCTGTAGGTTTAGTGATTGTTTCAAGTGTCAATTAAGTATTTAGTTAGTGAAATGAAGATATAGTCAATCCATGAAATAAGAAACTTAGCTAAGTGTGTGAATGAACACTACCTTGCATTCCATATGTTGGATTATTACTAGCTGTATCCACATTACCATTGCCAATAGATGCGTGGAAAGTCGTCACTCAAGTGTTGGACATCAAACAAAGCAAAGATCTACTATGGAGCTGTCAAGTATGCATGCAACAAAGAGTTTGAAGCGGATACTACTATCACTTGTGATTCATGCTTTGTTTGGTTTCATTTAGGTTGTATTGGTAAAATGTACACTGAAAAGGACACTATATGAAGTTTTGTACAAATTAGGACATGCCTAGCTATACAAGTAGTAAAAATTTCAAAAAAATAAGCTGTGTAGGAATGGGCAGTGCATTAAAAAGTATTGGAACAAGGAATGGCCCCAATTTCGGCACATGACTACTTCATTTTCATTTTTATCCCTCATGCATATCTATTATTGTCGTAAATGGTTCAAAGAATGATCTGTACTTGAAAGCTTATCAGTATCACATTAATTTTTATCACATGGCTCAAATTCCTGCCAATCTTATCACTTGGCTAAAAAGTGGAATAAAGTATAGCATGCAGGATTAGATTAATACCAGCCAAGACTTGGGCACAAAAAATGAAGTAGTCATGTGCCGAAATTGGGACCATTCCTTGTTCCAATACTTTTTAATGCACTGCCCATTCCTACACTGCTTATTTTTTGAAATTTTTAATACTTGTTCATTCACTTTTTTCAACACTACAGTGAAGAGACTATCAGAGACTGGCTAGTCCCTATAGTTAGTCCCTATAAAAAGCTAGAGTTATCTGAGAAGCAGCTACATTGGCAGAGCAGCTTATGCGCATGCGCGTTTAATGCCACGTGGATGACCTTTGAACTCTACCTACAAGAAGATGACTACATTGAAGTACATGAATTTATACTCCAAGTTTCAAAGCTTTCTAGTTTTTGTTTAGGCTTATTTGTGATGAAAACGAGTATCAAGGAATGTAGTACCTATGAAAAGGAGTTACTTTGTGCTGTCAAAGTTGGCTCAACACTTTCTGGTTCTCTGGAAATGCTTTTCAAGTAAGTCAGTTAGGAAGTACGTACGTACGTACGTACGTAAGTTATATGAACAAAAATGGCACTATTGTGGCTTCCCACTAGCTCTCTCTACGAGTGCTGAGGAAAGGTTCTGTTAGTTTTAGGCCTTGCATACAATTGGCAATCTGTCAGTGAGAGACTGTGAGCAAGTTTGAAGACTCAGTTTTGTCTTGTTAGATTTTTATGATCATAAACATTTTGTATTGTGCCTATGGGACATTCGGCCCATTCCTACTATACGTACTACCGTACGTATGATAGACAGGCCCAGAGCCTCCTCAGTATGAACGCTACGGCCTGTCGCCGCCGAAGGCGGTGACTCAAACTAGGGGGGTCTGGGGGGGGCATGCCCCCCCAGAAAAATTTTGCATTTTGCACGTTCTAAGGTGAATTCTGGGGCATTTTGAGGCATATTTCAGTTTAGTTTCCAATGCTTCAGTCTTTATAGATTTACTGACTTGATTCTGCTGAGATAAGACACTACTGGAGGCTTTTATCCGAATGATGTCTGATAAAGATCTGGATCATGTATCAATTTACAAGAGATCATTTAGTGATATCTAAAGTATGTCTGAATTATGTGCAAAATTTCGATATGGAATATCTGATTTTATCAAGACAAAGCGTAATATCTTAATTATATCTAATGAAAAATATCAATATCTTAAATTTATCTTTTGAAAACTGCCAATATCTTGTACTTGTCTGAATTGAATTTAATGTCTTGATTTTATCCAAATTAATACAGAGAAATACTGTAGATAAATGTCAGATAATTTTAAGAGAATGTGAGGATGCATATGCATGAATAAGGTTTAGTTAACCTTTTCAGATATATATGAAAGCACATGGCCATGGTCTAAGAATTGAGCACATGGTCTAAGAGATAGTATTTGCACAATGGCTGACAACAGCAAAGTGAATGTAGTTGTAGAAGTAAAAGAAGACCAAGTTACTGTTTTCATTAAGGCTAATAAGCCAATTGAGGCAACGCAGAAAGAGGTTAGTTCAATATTTTTGATTAATACAGTATCTAGTTATACATTCTACATTGTAAAGCTTCAGTGATATGAGGAAAATCAGTATACAAGATGACAATAATAATTTGCAATTATTCAGGATAAGGGTACCCAGACATGTACAGAGACAATTGCAAAAAAGGATAAAGGTAGTCAGTCATCTGCTACAGAGTCTGCTCTAGAGTCTGCAGGACCTAGTGGTAAAGGTAGTCAGTCATCTGCTACAGAGTCTGCTCTAGAGTCTGCAGGACCTAGTGGTACCGGTGTTGACTATGACTCTGATGAGATGGTACCATATAATGGGTCTGAAGTTGAAGACTTTGAGTCTCCTGATGACGATTCAGATGACTTATTTCTGTATGATTTAGACCCAGAGTATGAAGGGTCACCTCCTCAGAGTCAGCCAGGCATGAAGCAGGGAATACATCGCACTCCGATTGGTTGGAAAAAAATACCCATAAAAAAGAAGAAGCTTATTAAGTAAAGACTTTACTAACTACTTGTGGTGTACATAAACACATGTACAAACAATTTATAACTGTTGTATTAAGTTTTGCAAAAACAAATTATATTGAGGAGAAATAAAAGAAAACATATGAGATTTGATCATCATCTGAAAGATCAAGTTAAATTAAAGAACTGCAGTTTAGGATCCATATTTTTTCAAGTTTGTATGCATGAACAAGTGGTCTACTAATTTGTTCGATTGACTGTATATGGCACAAATCACATGTATGCTCTAATGTAGTCCTTTCGGTGTCTATCATTATTAGCCGAGATTCTTTATCCACTTGGTAGTCCTCAAACCACTCTACATATACAAGTTTGTTGTTTTCTCCGCGAAAAATATGTTCAAATGTCAGAGTTATTTGTCCAAAAAATATTTTCCCTTCAACTCCTTTCATGTAAATTATATGAGACGAGTGTTTCATACAGTCCTTCTTGGAAGTGTAGGTGATGGTTCTGTTGTGAGAGTCACACTTCTTGAGATACTTGCATACCTTGACCTTGTCACTAGGTTTGTCTTTCTCCTTGTCACTTGAGGTTTGACCATAATACTGCTCCAACTCTAACATCTGCATTTGGTTTAGTGTTGTGGTGAGGTCATTATATTGTTGAGATAGATCCACCTGTGTTTCCTCTAACTGCTCTTCCTCTTCTGACTCAAAGTCTAGCTCTGACAAATCCATTATTGAACACTTGGTTGCTAATTTGAAGGAAAAATGAAAGCTCAAACAGATGGTAACTTTCTATGATGTTTCCCTCAGGGAAACGACGATTCAAAAGTCTCCTTGTCATCCACGAATTAAACCTCTCCTGTGAGAACATCCAGAAGCTGTATACTGGGCCAAAGCATTGAATGAACATTGGGAGGTGGTGTAACAGGTGAAACATGATCACTTGAATGGACACAGGAAAATCTCTTTCAAGTAAAGATAAAACTCTGTGTACTCTGTACTCAAGTGTTTCTAATTGAAGCACATCAACATCTTCAGCTAGTAATGCAGCAATAACATCACAGAGTTCATACAATGTTCTCCTTTGGAATGATCCCAAGAGGTCACGTATACAATATTTCAGAATCCCCTCAGAGAGTATGTAAATCAGCCTCACTGACTTATGAACAACTTGCTTAAAAATAGCTACATTCGACCAATCAAATCCATGTGGAGTACATATGCTAAGTGATCTTGAGTTCGCAATTGCAAGTTCACTTTTAGAAAACCTAAATTTGGCAACAGGTAGGCCTTTTTCCACTTCCACTTGTGCTACGTTAAGTGGAACAAATCTATTTCGAGATAGTTCTTCATTGCGTAACTTGCTAGAATCAGACACACCTGCTAGTAACTTTATTAACTTGTCAGACACATTCTTTACTGTGTGCATTGGCTCCACTGGAGTATTTTTGTAACGGTCATGGTTTGGAAGCTTACGAAGAGCATTAGGGCCCTTGCATCCAGTTGTTTGCAAGTATTCCAATTGTACAGTTTTAAATTCATTGCTCAGTGACAATTAGCTTCGTCAACATATTGTTGCGTCTTAGGTTCTGGACAGTCTAGCTTACATACAGCTTTACTGGGAAACAAATCATGGTTGGATCGTAATAAATCATCCTTGGGTAGGAACCGTCGATGCTGCAGATACACCATTTTGTCCAAGTTACTCGAGTGCTCTCCACGAATAGTGCAATATGCACATCCTGCATAAGCTCCAGCCCCTATAGTCAATAAAATATTATGGTTAAGATGTACATAAGTGTAAAATAGTAATCAGCATGCAAAGGTTACATGACTGTATGTATACAGGCTGTGATATTTGATTATTATCTGCACAGTAAAAACAGGTGAGTCAATTAAATACATTTGTAGTGTGTTACAGCTATGTACTCTAGCTGTACTCCTATGTCAGCTGATGAAGGCACTAAAACTAAGTTGACAGGTCCAACTAAGACACTCATCTTATTATAAACATGTAGACAAACACACTGATGTAATTTTAGCTATATCTGTCACTTTATTAGGTCATAACAACAATCCCCGTGGTTGATCTTTGAGTCTTGACAACTGAGCTCAGTCAAATCAGGCTATGCTGCCACTATGCATGTCATACAGACTAGTACATCATGACACCTACTGTGCAGGTATGTGATAGTAATAGCTGTATGTTTTGGATATATGTGTTTGAGACTAGGAAAAGAGATCATTTGGGCTCATATGACAAAATCAAGTTTTTGTATGCAATAGGTAGCACTATCATAGAAGTCTCTAGAAACAAAAACTTACAACACACTAAGCAGTAATTAGATGTCAAAAGTCTCAGAGTTTAAACTCTTATCATCTGGTGTGTTTCATGGCCATTGTTCTTGGTGGAGAAAACTCTTCTTGACACAAAAACAACTTATTTCCAAGCTCTAAACTAGTACAGGTATCCTTTGTCAAGCTTCTACATCACTTCTCAAGGTTTACTGAGCTTTCAAATTCACATGAAAAATTTTCTTTCAGTTAAATAGAAAATATGCGCGAATATAGTTGAACTTTAACCTCTGATTAATTAATAATATATATGCGATCCCAAATGACCCCTTTTCCCAGTCCGTTACACATATACTGTTTCATTGTGTTTGTCCAGTGTCAGTTATGACTTGTGTGTATCAGTGTGCATTAATTGGGATGTGTCTACTGTGTTCGCCTTTATTTTCAAACTTCCAAAAATGACATGGTATCATTCTATACACACATGACATTGTATAGGCTATCCACATACAGTCAAGTAATGCTGACCATCAGGATTGAATACTAGTGACAATGTTGAACATCAGAGGGGCGAGCCGTTATCATTGCTATGTAGTAAATGATTAATCATTAATATTTAGACAGTATTGTGATTATTATACTGATATTGAGTAATCACCAAAATCATAGATTATAATAATGATAAGTGATAATGCTTGCATGTAATGTTGTAGAATGAATATGGATAAGAATATAAAATGAAAATGAAGATGGCTAAATGAGAATGATTATTCAGTAATTTTGAGTTCAGTTGGTTTGCAGAGTTCAGTTGACTTGTCGCCAAACAGAAGTGATTACTGCTTTACCATTGGTGCAACAAGAAAATGGAGGTGAATCAAGTAGGTCTTCTTCTTCTATCATTGTGTCTGGGTCTTGAATGTTAGCAATTTTGCGAAGTTGGGTTTCAAATGCATGCAGTTCACGATCTTGATTGTTGGGTGAGCTGACCATCAAAATTCCAGAAAAGGTTTCCTTGACTTGGTCGAGTTTTTGCAGCATCTTGCAAGAAGAGTTTGAGCATCTGGCAAACGTTGGTGAAGTTGGTTCCGTCTTAGATTTGCATTTGATGCATGAATTGTATTTAAAGAGCCTGCAGACACCACTTACTGTTGCATCATGAATGTCATTGGATGAAGTTTGCTGCAGAGTATCAGTAGTGAGTTCGGCCACTTTGCCAATGTCATCTACTTCGTTGAGTGAGCCACCTTGCTTTGGGTATTGGATGTACTTGGTTCCATTGTATATTCGAACTTGCATTTGGAGGAGTTCGTAAGAAGTGTCAAGTTCAGTAATCTTTCCTACATCGTTTTCCCAAAGTGTGAACTTGATGTTTCCGGTAGCATCGGCAATCACCAGATCTTGTTTGAGTTTTCCAGAAGAAACTGTTGCTGGTGGGTTAATTTGCAACACCTTCACTTTGAGATTAAGTATATCGAAGTTTGGACTGAATTTGTACACATTGGAGATCTCAGTATAAACTGTTGTAGAGGAATCTTCTGTCTGTTTCGGAGGCAGGGAACTGAGATCAAATTTCTTAGGTGATTTAGTGATTGTAGATTTTCCATTGAGTTTGATTTCAAGCTCACGTGTGTATGAGGATCTCTGTACTTCACACTCTGAAATCTTGATTGGGCTTGATGTGAAATCTTGAGCAAGCGACTTCTGTTGGTTTTCTTCAAAGCCGACTATCTTCATTCGCTTTGTGCCATCAGTGACCTCTCCTTTGAAATATCGCTTTGTTCCTTTTTTTGGTTTCTGCATTTCAGTGAGAGAGTATACAACACAGTCGACTTGGGCATTTTTAGAAGTCTTGTTGATTGATTGAATGTCCTCAAATACGTCGGATAGATTTTTGCAAGCCATCGCCAGGTCTGCATGGAGTGGAGGATAACGAGAAGTTAAATTTTCTTGTCGTCTATTGTAACTGAAGATCTGATCCTGCATGTAGTTTTTGTCACAAATGTCAGAGTAAGTTTTGTGCTGTTTTTAAATAGTCACAGTTGATGCTACGTTGAGTTTGTGTTTACCATAGGTTTGCCAATGTTTCGTAGCGTTCATGCGACGTTTTCTGATACGTGTTCATAACGATTTTAATTTAAGTGCGTTTGCGTAACGTTTTGTTTTACATTTGTTATGCGTTGCACGCATGCGCGTGCATGCAGGAACGCAAGTTGTACGTATATATACGATTTCGTATAATAAGCGTCACTTCTAGTTCACCTAGTCAGTTTACTGAGAGGATTGTTTTCATGTGGAATTGTTGTGGCAGTCTATAGCTATGGGTGGAAAATTGAGTAAAGTGAAGGAATTCGAAGATTCAATGGCAACTGTTCTGGAGAAGGAGAAAGAAGTGAAGGAAAAGGCTGAGGAGTTGAAGATAAAAGAAATGCATCTGCAAAAAGCATTGGATGAGATAAAAAGTGATACAAGGAGTGTAGGTGAAAGCAAGAACGGAAACAACAAGTCTATCGAGAATTGCAGAGACCAGTGGTTACGGAAGGAAGTAAGGTCATTAAAAAGACGGATTGAAGATCTTGAAAGAAATGATGAAAAACGGTTTCAGCAGGAGAGAAAGGACGAGGAAGAGAGAAGGAAAAGGCGAAGGATTGAAGTTGAGATAAGGGAAAGGGTCAGGATTGAAGAGCAAGAAAGGAAGAGAATACAAAACTGTGAAAGTAGGAATGAGGAAGATGTTACCAAGTAACACAGTGACTCACTACAGTCTGCATGTCAGATTTAATGGCAATCACGTATATAACCGTTGTGTATATATAACCATGGACATGCATGTATGCAAGTCGTAATCATATTATGCAACATCGTTGATCACTTATTCATATCAAGCTATATGTATATCAATATCATGGAATCTTACAATCTTAACTGTTCATGCAGTGTTGATTTGAGCTAGGTACATGCTTAAGTATTCATAAAAATTTATTATTTTTTGTTGATTATTTATCACAATGCATAGCGCATGCATGCATGATTATAAATTGTCAATGAAATTGCTGTAAAAAGTCCAAGTGATTTCTTTCTGGTTCTACATTATAAAATTATAATTATTATTCAGTTTGCAAAACCCTCTCAGATATTATATGAACATGCCTTGCATGATGTTACAATCATGGTGGTGGCATGCATGAGCCGTTAATTGCAACATTACTTGATTGGAATTAATCTCCATCAAGCTATTACACAGGCTTTGGCATCATCACAGAGGGTTTATGCATGTGTGCTTGCTTGTGAAGTCTTGAATTAGATGTATACGACTCTGGCTGGGAATCTGTAACTGGAAAGTAGAAGTATTTGCATACTAACAGCGATGTGTTTTGTAGTAAGTATCATCAATGCATTGTGATAATATTATATTAAATTATGAAAATGCACAGAAGGGGGGTGATGGTGGAGGGCAGACCAAGGACTTTATACATGTATTAGATTTTCTTCACTCAGGACAGTTTTAGCTTCTACCTAGGACTTATTCAAGTATGCATGTTCACCCAGGGTTTGTTCTTCACCTGAGATTTTGATAATTCACCTTGGTTTTGAAATTGGACCAGGTGTGTATAACACAAAACTGTATAATTTAATTGTTATGTAGATATTTTCTTTAACTGGTCCAGGCAAGTGCATATGATGCGATAGGTAATTAGAATAGTAGGGGCTGCTCTTAAGTCAATTAGATGTATCACAGGGAAATTATCAGTGTAATTCTTTCAACGGTAACTTTAATTAATGCATACAATACAACTTATCTTTGTGTTAGCTGTTTGAATGATGGAGGTGTCACTGAAGCTGAAGAAGTCGTGAGTCTTCGGCAAGTCTTTCTTGTAAGCGTTGACTCTTTGATAAGTTTGCAATTCTTTGGAATGGAAACGGAGGATCGAACAGCAAATCTGTCAAGTGTCGTACACGTGAACAGGCAACAAAAGTGAGCCCAGAAGAAAATTCTTTCTTCCCAACATTGATGACAACTTTGTCGAGAGTTAGACCTTGAGCTTTGTGGATGGTGACAGCCCATGCCAACTTCAGCGGAAGTTGCAAACGTGAACATTGGGCTCCGGCAGTGCTCCATGTTCGTCTGATTGGAACGATGGGTACAGTACCATCCATGAGAGTTGGCCCAGAGTAGGTATCGAACTTGACTGTTATAGCAGTTGGTAGATCAGGTGGACTCTTTCCGTCTTGGTAGCAAATGGCTTTGATGGTACCCATTGCACCATTGACCAGTCCAACTTCAGTCCACAAGTTTGATGTGAGCATGACACGAGCATTGTCGGCTAGGCAAACTGTAGCTTCTAATCCAGCAGCGTCATCAGGTGAAGCTTTTGATGCATTTGGTCCAGTGTGGACTGCTTTGATGGCGGCAATTGGGTTGTTATTGGCACGAAGTTTTGCAACATTGTGTTCTACTACTGCTTCAACTGTGGGGTGGAGGCAAAGGGCTGTTCTGAAAGGTGTTATGTCCTGAACTTGTGCTGGTGTTTGCTTCATCAGATGTTTCCAATCTTCGATAGTAACTTGTCCGTTTCGTAATCGAAGCAGAATATCTCGAAACAAGACTTGGTCAGGATTGTCTCCTGATTGACGCATTACTTGGTTTAGGACAACAGCACGGTCAAAAATGTGATAAGCAGTGCTTCCAAGGTCAGAAAGATGTGTTCTTGGCATTGTGGTATACAGCGGGAGATCCATCACTGGAGGAAGCTGTCCAAAATCTCCAAACAACAAACATGAGCATCCTCCAAAGAGCTGATCAGCAGAATGAGGGAAAACCTGGCGTAGGCGCTTGTCAATCTGTCCAAAGATTTTTCTTCCCACCATAGACATCTCATCGATGATGAGGTACTTCATTCCAGCCAGTTTCTGCTGCATTTTGTGTAGATGCTCACCAGTTAGATCTTTGTAATCTCCCCTAGTAGGCAGATTGAGGAGAGAGTGAAGCGTGACACCATCAACGTTGAATGCTGCTACACCAGTGGGTGCTGCTACACGCAACTTGTCTTGAAGTAAAAGTCGGAGGCAGTTGATCAAGTATGACTTGCCAGTACCTGCTGTGCCTGAAATGACCATTCTTAGTGGTGACGAATCTGAATCTTGTACATGCTGGTAGACAATGGTGTATGCCTGAAGTTGCTTTCCTTGAAGTTGCTGTGGATCGGCAGTAGTGCTGAAAGTGTCTTCAGCAGACCTTGATTGTCTCTGTCGAGAAATGAAGGATGGCATTTCTTGAATGTTAGGGTATGCCCTAGATGGCCGTGACCAGTCTGTTTGTGCTTGGTCATTAGATTCTTGTTGTGTTTCACTGCAACGTTGACAGACAAGCATCCATTCTTCAATTACTCTGATTGGTTGCTGAATGTCCTCATTACGATCCTGCATGTATGAATATGTATGGACATCATTACAAAATAAACACATATCAAGTATATATTTATACCTGACTGCTATCTTCATCTGAATTCGAACAATGCTGGGTGTTCTGTTCCAGTCTATGGATGTCATCCTCAAGAGAAGATGGAACATTGCCTGACTGCAGGAAGTGGGCATACGCATTTGAAAATGTTTCATGTTCCTGTAGTAGCTCTTCTACTTGACGGAATGGTTTGTACAACATCATCTTTTGTTGGCAGTACTGTTCATACTTTGGGCCATTGGGGTCTGGAGAGCAGTAAGGGCGTACAATGACAATGACATCTTTCTTTCTCTTAGCAGGTTCTGACCCCAATTCCTTTGGATTGGTGTATTGTTGGGTATACTTCATCAATGTCATGTCGTTATAGAAGTCTGTGCTGGGTCGACGAATGTAATGGTCTAGTGTTGACGGGGTAGTTGCTGGTTGATCCTCATGGAGTTGTTGTTCGACAGCACGGGACCCATCGAGACTTAAAACAACAAAATCTCGAGATGCTCGATACATGGGAAGCTGCAGGAGAATGTGACATGTTTCTTGAGCAGAATAGTCTCTTTCTCCAATGCTGTTGATTATGAGCTTTTGTACTGCTTTGAGTGATGAACTCTCTTCACTCAAATTTCTCACGATTGTTGAGAAGACCTCCTTAAGTGTCTGTGAGCGTGGCTCACTTTTGGTGGCATACTTCGCACAGTATTCGACAACTTTTTGACGAGACAAACAGTACTGCATGTCTACATTAGCTCGCCATGCAGAGAGTTGTACTGGATTGAAGCTGTTTAGAAGTTGATCGTTTCTCTTGGTAAATAGAACTGCTTCTCCTTCTTCATTCACTACAGTTGTTGTAGGTTGTAGAGGTTTGGGGTAGCCAAAGCGACACTTCTGCTGACCATTGCGGGTACGCAGACAATATGAAGCTGAGCAACGTGTATGTCGCTGGCATGTTGCAACAAGATCTTTCAAATCTTGGTTGATGTCTTCCACTTGATTGTAGGGCTTGTTGCAGATGTGAGGGTTAGTCTGTGCCGATGGCGCATCATCTGCATTGCTACCATCGGGTAAGATGGCTGGGTTTACTGTTGTGACAATGCTATCAACATATTTGAGTAGCTCTTCTGGATCAGTTGAGTAAGTAGTGGTAGTGGCTGATAAGATCTTCTCTGCATCAGGTGCACCAGAGAGCCATGCAAGACCATGTACATGTGGACTTCCGCGGTGTTGCCATTCAAATCTTAACCAGTAGTCAGTAGCACCCAGAACTCCAACATAGAATGCATCAATGAACTTGTCAATACGGTGATAAAAGAACCAATCAGAAAGGGCTGGATTCTCTTGTAGTGCTTTGTTGCGGCTGCTACTTGAGTTTGGATCATCAGGACAAATAAGATTTGCAAGCTCTGGCCACTGCAGATCAGCAGCACTGTGTGTAAAAAAGATCGTAGGCAATCCGAGTGTGCTGACCATGGCAATAAGATGGCTTCTCTGTCTAAACCAATACTGCCTTGTCCCACGTAAGCTGGCAGCAAAGTGAAGCACTCGATTGGAAAATACTTCACCATCACGTCCGACCATATCACGAAGCTCTTGCACAGAAAGTTGTGCATCTTGATGGTGTTGACGGACGTAGATGCGACCAGTTTCCAGTGCACACCAACGCATCTCTGAATTAAGAGCTAGGTATCGAAACCTGGGGTGTCGAGCAAATCTTCCATCTTCAAACATCATAAGGTGTTTAAAATAATTGCCAGCAGTGACAGTGCAGGGTCTAGGTGCTAAAAAATCAGCAGCACCCGTTGGAAACAGTGTTGGGAAGGCACACGAAATGTATCCTTCTGTATTGAACTCATTAATAGGAGCTGCACCTGCTGCAGGCCATGTAACAGTGGGAGGCACAGATGGTTGCTGTTCCAGCACGGAGTGTCTGATAGTTTCTTGCTCCGTTTGTTGACATCCAGATAGAGGAACAAATGTTCTTGCTAAATAGGCATTGTAAGGATCATCATCTTGCAGTGTACTGGATGACTCTGCTTCATCGTTGGACTGGTTGGACTCGACTACTGAAGTTAGACCAGAAAGGTTGCCATCTTCAGGTAACAGAGCTAAGGAATCAGGATTGATATGGACGTTACGGTAGTAGATATTGTTTGCTCGTAACCACTGTAGTGCTGTTAAGACTCGTGACCTTCTGACACGGAAATCACGGTGTGATTGGTCTGTTCCTTCCTTTCGGACCACAATGACATCAAGGTTGCTGGGTAAACAAGGCAAGCTATTGGCAAAGGATGCTACATCCTGGGGTAGGTTAACTACATGTCCGCTATAGCCGTATTGACCATGGGGAAGGCGATACAATGTCATTATTGGCAATACAGCTGAAATGAGCATTTCTTCAACCTGAGTTAGCCCCTGCAGTTATATTAAATGATGGAATATTAATATTATGACTTAATTAAGATTGTTATGATAAAATCATTTATAATTTAATATGATAGACTACCAATTGTACCTGTAGTTCTGGTGGGACAGGGCCTGGGTTCATGTTGTTGTCTGCAGAATACAATTTGGGTGATTTTTTGTCCAGACTGCAACTTCGACACTCTCCTGATTTTGAGTTGATTTTAAGTCCAGGGAACCCTTTTCTACATGTGGAACACACTGCAATCTCCAGGTTAGAAAGACTTTCGTGAAATTTTTGCATTTTTGACCTGATTTCTGGTTGTTCAAGAATAGACAGGTGTGTATTACCATGTTCAAGAGACTGGTGGTTTTCCCTGTCATTTCGAAGTCTCCTTTCTCGTTGATCGGTGGACTCTGTTACCAATCTCTCACTTTGGTTTGTTCCCAGTCCCTCTAATCGAGCTTCTCTCTGATCCAAAGACTCTGTTGCCAATCTCTCCCTTTGTCTTTCTAGTCTAGCTTCTCTTTCAGCCACAGACTCTGTTGCCAATCTCTGACTTCGGTTTGTTCTCAGTCCCTCTAATCGAGCTTCTCTCTGATCCAAAGGCTCTGTTGCCAATCTCTCCCTTTGTCTTTCTAGTCTAGCTTCTCTTTCAGCCACAGACTCTGTTGCCAATCTCTGACTTCGGTTTGTTCTCAGTCCCTCTAATTGAGCTTCTCTCTGATCCACGGACTCTGCTGCCAATCTTTGTCTCCTTCTCATATGTCTAGCCTCGCGTTCTTCATCATCTTCAGCTTCTAATCTTGCCTGCTCCCTAGAACGCTTTCTCTGTAATCGAGCCTGTTTCTGTTCTTCTGTTTGGGCAGCTTTTTTTTCACCATCTCTCTTTCTACGTTTTCTCCGCCTTTCTTCTTTTTCAGCCGCAGTCTCCGCTGCTCGACGAGCTCGTTCCCTTTCGTTACGACGCTGACGTTTCTTTTCTTTTGCTGTCTGTGAATCCATTTCTTACTGCAGAAGTGCTTCAGTGACTGTAGCTACGTCAATTTGACGTTTACGTGCACGTGCATGCGCATGCGAGCTGAGGCAATGATCGTCATAAATATAACCTACATTTAAACTGTGGGACGTACGCCAGACTATACAACATACAATATATAGAAAATTTCGCCGTTGACTACACTAGTGTGGGGCTCGCTCCGGCTCGCCCCAACAAAACAGTATCTCCCATGGTTGTACCGAGGTTGAGTTAGTAAACAATGTTTTGTACTACAGAACTGAACAAGCTTCAGTTCTATGTGTGAATGGTTCAAGTAAAAACTGAACCTTATGCCCACTTACTATATTTCAGATATTTAGAGATAAAGTTCAAAGTTCATATATGACGTAATTGTGAAAGATTGAACTCTACGTGTATATTTTGGTACAGCTACTTCAGCTTGGTGTAAAATTTTGTCTAATGACTGCTGCTGAACCAAACTAAACAAAACCACAAAAATTTCATTTTTGATGGGAGGGGCATAAGATTCAGTTTTTACCTGAACCAGTCACATGTACAATTGCATTCGTAGCTGGTCTAGCCATTACAAGTTAACACTGTAAAAACAGTATTAACATAAGCGCATAGAGAGAGGTATAGACATGCATGACATTAAATAAAATGTCATTAGCAGTTTGGTTAAAGATATAATATACATACCTTGGCAATGGAGAACTTTGTTTTGTCCTGGGTAGTCAAATGTGTGTAGTAGAATATTCAGTTGAAGTTTAAAAACCTCCTTATTCAAACCATCATACATTTCTGTGTTGTTTAGTTTCAGTAGCTCGTCAACAACAAGCTCTACGTATGGGTCTGTGTTTTGCAGCTCTGTTGGACCAGGAATTATTCCCACTAAAAATAATGAGCCAGACATTTTTCGTAAGTGCTGCGGGAAATTGAGAGGAGACAACAGGATTGGCCACATGGTATACTTTGTGTTTTTTTTCTTATAGGGGTTAACACCATCCATACAAATTGAAAATGTTATTGCTCTGGGATCACCATTGTAACACCCATCAGTGCCATACCATTTGTCCCATGCAGGTGATTCATGGATACTTGAGATAACTTCTTTGTTTTTTGACATTCGGTACCGGTGTTGATGATCTTGTAGTAATGACGAAGTTGTTTCATTAGCAAATAAGCGTCGTAATCTCGTTTCTATAGGAAGGTATTTGTATCGTTTTCTTGGTACTGAATCAGATCCTGCTGTGTATCGTGATTCTTTACAAACAGGGCACTCTTTCAGCTTAGAATATTTGCCTGATGAACAATCACGGAAAATGACACAGTCATTCACACAACAGTCATACTCCTGGACAGGTGAAAGATGCTCACTGAACATTCGATGCGCTTCTTTGTATGTTGAAGGGAGGTTGTTGTTTGATGGAAGGATGAAATCGTGTAGTATCCTTAGCAGGTGGTCTACTGCTGCTTTGCTAATCCCTGGGTGCAAGCTGAACCACGAGAATATTAGTGACAAGGCTTGAAAGGTAGACAAGCTGGAATCATTATAGAGTCGATTTTTAGAGTGAAATGAATCACCAAAAATGTTGTTAAACGTATCACTTTGGCCAGAGATTTCATCAAAATCTGTAGGATACTGTATCTCTGGAAATTCAATGTCCTTGTCTGTCACAAGTTGATCATAATCTATGGTTTGATCACTAAGCGCTTCAGATGTTGTGGCACTTGATGAATCGATCATCTTCTCCTATATCCACCTTATGTGGTATTGGTAGTTCTTTTACACTATCATTTGATGTCATCTGTGGATAATATAAGTTTTGTATCTCAAGACATTACACAATAAATATTTTAATTACACCGTAAAACATAAATGTATATCTGGCTGCCGTATATAACAAAAAGTTAGGTCTGTCTCAAGTCTAGCAACAAATGTAATGCTTACGGTACCTCTGATTTAGAGCATGCATTGATTAGCCTACTTATTATTACGTTTGAAATTCTAAAGTGGAACCGCCATATACGCTATGTATTTTGTTCAGTGATATTTTAAAAAGTGTTTCTGCAAGCTGCATGTCTGGCTTTTGAAATTGTACTTTGCTCTGATACACAAAATTTAATGGTATTCCCAAGTGATCAGCAATTCTTAAATGGACTGTACAAATAGCTGCTCATACAACAAGCCAAAAACCAAGACTTGGTAAAATATCAGCAACCATTTCCTTGGTAGGACAATACGACAGAAATAGTTCCAGCTTGCATATATACCTATTGTTCTCTTCCAGATATTACATACCCAGGTATAGTTTTCAGTAAGAGATTTATACTCAGAGTCAGCAGCAGCTCTCCATATATACCTATATATGCATATATACCTCCCCCCCTCCCTTCCCCACTCACCCACCTACCTACCCAGGATGCTAAAGGATAGGAGACTACATGCAGTTGATATTGACATAGCTGGAGAGAAGGTAAACGGTGGACATGCGTTGGACAATTTTGCTCTAATGTACTTCTGAGCTGTGTAAATGTTTGGTCTTTGTCTCTTCCTGTTCAGTATACAGCGACTGGTTTGATGATCATTGAAAGGAACTACCTTGATGTCTACCCCTATGACAAGTGGACCGGGAAGGTGAGTGCATGGGCAACAGCTCTAGTTTCTTCAACCTCTGCTCACACACTCACACCACGTCCAACTGTGCTACATAGCTGGAAATATTGACGGATATTTTCTAATTGATCTGTTTGATGCAACTTTGAAACTCACTCGACGATGTTTCTTGGGCCTTGGTTCTATACATGGGTGCTTGTCAGCATATGATTCAAATGGTTCAATCATGTCTACACTTCTAGATATATTAGAGGCCAAGGGGATCGTGGGTACCTATACATATGATAAAAATAGAGCAAATATAATTAGCCTCGTACTCATGTAGACCCTCTCATCAAGAAATTAANACCCGGAATTCTCTACATACTTTCCAGCATATTGCATATACTATTATACTTGAGGGAAACAAATTTCACAGATCTGCAGCATGGTAGCAATAGGTTTTCACAAATTTACTTTCATAGATTGTCTTGCTCACCATTGCAGTATACATTACATGGCAAAATTCAGATTATTGCCGGGTCGCCAATGGAAAAAATGTCCTATATGGAGGGACCTGGGTATGAGGCTTGAACCAATTAAAGCTGTATCTAGAGCTCATGCTCACTCTCAAGGCTGCCGGACTTACATAATCTGTTGACTTGATGGCCCCACTTTCATGTGAACACTGAGTTGCGTTATTGTTAGAAGTTGTTGGAATACTCCGTAAAGGGGTCAGCACACAACTTCAGCGGATCAATCAGTTCAACATGAGTATGATCAACTTCATCTGACTCGTCAGTGATGACTCGCTTGATGTATTCATGTGAAACGCCTGCCTGTATACTCTGTAAAGGGGTCTACACACGACTCCAGAGGGTCAGAGTCACTTTCAATACAAGTAGCATGTATGTTTGAATAATCTGTAAAGTCAGAAGAGTCACTTGAACGATCCGAATCCATATTTATACTGTCAGCAGGCAGTCTCTGTCAACCTATATAGCTTGTTGGTTGGTAAGTAACAGGGCCATTCCATGATCCATGACCCAAATCACGTGATGATCATGTCTGCATATATCCGCGCATGTATGCATGCATAAGCGCGCGCATACAGGCTTGCAGTTCAAGTTGCTACCGAGAGCCAGCTAGACGACATGGAATCTCTCATTGATTCGTTAGATAAAGTGCAAGCAATTAACTTACTTAAGAAGCTCATCAGCAAAGAAACTGATGTTATTCCAGAAGATCAAGAGCCTGAGGGCAGAATTCATGCTGAAGATGATAATGACTCATTGAAATGATGTCCGGTACAAAAATGTGTTTATGAACCTAGCTACACATGGCCCCAATTAAATACTTAATTTCTTTCTCCAGATACTACCTCCTCAACATTTGGTGCAAATGCTACTGTGACTACTCCAGAGAAAAGTGTTGCAGACAGGCCGCTTGAATTACATGCTGAAGATGATAATGAAATGATGTCTGGTACAAAAAAAGTGTTCAGTTATGAACCTAACCACACTTGGCCTCAATTAAATACTTAATTTCTTTCTCCACCAGATACTACCTCCTCAACATTTAGTGCAAATGCTACTGTGACTACTCCCGAGAAAAGTGTTGCAGACAGGCCGCTTGAATTACTTCTTTCTAAGAGACCAAACCCATTGAAGAGGAAGATTTATGTAAGTGATACAATATTTTATAGTGTTACTTTTAAATTATATAGCTATGTCATTAATCAAATCAAGTATCAATAAAAGAAACAAACTATAGGTACATGTATAATATTGTCTGAGAATGCCAATGCAGGTGTACGTAAGACAAGCAAATGGCACACGTTGTAGCTAGTAAAGAATACTAGTAGAATACTACTCATACAAAATATTGATTAGATAGAGTTTACACACAAAAGAACCAATCCAAGATGAACTTCCATCTACAAGGTCATGCAGATTTCTACTTAGCTTTCGTAGCTAGCTGATTTCAGCCTGTCAACAACTTTTCAAATGCATATTATATAGCTAGTTATGTACAATGCACTGCCACTGTTTTTTGTTGTTGTTGCTGTTGTTGTTTTCAAACTATATTCTATAACGCAATTGGGCTATTCCAAAAAAATAACCAAATCACCCCTACCGATAACCCTTTCTGTGAATTAATCCCTTGTGACACTAAAAACGCCTTTTTCCCCCAGAGACACCTTAAATTTTGTGTAACTCCCCTTGAGACAGGCTGAAAATGGTGTGTTAACCCCCATGACAGAGCTCTGCCCAGGCCCCTAGGACCGCGAAAAGTGGATGCCACCCCCGTGCAAAATATCATGAAAATGCACCATTTTTTTCAATTTTACCCGTGGGACAAGTGCATTTTTTCCCTTTTACCCCTTGGGACCCCTGTATATTGTGACGCATGGGACATTTCTATGAACTCCCCCTGTGACTCATCGGTAGGCCTGGGGTGATATGGTTGTTTTCTGGAATAGGCCATTACTTGTTTACTATGATCTGTATTCCAGTTTTGCATTCGTAAAGCTGCCAAGGAAGCCAAGGTTTATGGTCAAAAGAACTTTTCCAGCTGAAGCCTGTTGCCAGAAAATACATATTGGATAGGGTATGTATAGGATTGTGACATTAATATTGTCCATTTACGCAAATTGTTGTTTTAATCATATGTTGAAGGTTAAATTGTTAGCACGTTTCCATTTATCCATGAACATGAAGACAAATTCGACACTATTTTGTCAAGAGTACTGAACACAGGCCAAATATTATAGAACCCACCAAGGAAAGAGTCATTCATTGGTTAGTGTAAGGACAATTGTATTGAATAAAATAAAATATCACATTATTGCACTTGTGCATTTTCACAGGCTTCACCTGGAAGTACGTCAGTAGCCCATAAAAGAAAAGGGAAGCATTTGCCACCAAATAAGAAAACGTCACCTGTGAGCAAGGTAAAAATTTATTTGACATAATGTGCAAGTGTGTGTAGCATTATACACATTGATGTTGTGTATAATTATACACAGAAGACCCCAGTGAATAGTAAAAGCATTCCAGGAAAGAAACACAAGAGCATTAACAAGTCAAATCCAGCACAAGTTATTAATAAAGTATGTTCGCATGCATGTACATTATTGTTGTATATGTAAAGTTGCGCATTTTATTTGCTCCGCACTCAACAGGATGTGCCTAAAAGGTGTAACAAAGATTTTCGAACAGGGTGTGTAATTATATGTTAGCAATAATATTTCTGTTATGTAACTAGCTATACTTGTGTATATATTATCCAGAAATGTTGTTCATGTAATGAAAGATGAAAAACTAATTGCAAAAGGAAGTTTTGTGAAAAAGATTGACGGTGAGTATTTGATACTTGTTATACATCACACTCATGCATCATGATGCATGCACTTAGCTGGTACTATGTCCAAAATATCCACTTAGTTTGATTGATATTTTTTGGAAACAACTGGTATATATCTCAGACTGTCACTCAGAGTCACTGTCCTCATGCCGACGTAAACGTATAAAATCAGCAACAACTAGTGTAAGTATGCTAATTAATATCAATCCCTTTCTCTACAGATATCTTTTGGAAATACTTCTGATTGAAAAATATTCAATTAGTGCCCCACTCTATGCTACAGTGAATGAAAAAGACAACATTCAAGATCTTGAGGTACATGCATGATTATGTTACAGTACTGAAAATGAGTTAACGTAACAAGTTTTATTTACTGCATACTATATAGTTTGGTTGTTATTTTCTTAACAATGATCACATGTACCTGCAAGTTTTACAAGTAGAAATGTTATACTTTCTATTGTGGTGATACTGTCAGGATGGTTCATGTGTTCATCATGCATATGAAGAAGTTTACCCTCAAAACGGCCATGTCCTCCTTGAACTGCAAATTAGTATACCTTTTGATCCAGCAGGTGCCAATTAGTGAGAACTGAGGACTAAGGTGCGACTATCACTGCTCAATGTACATGAGTAATGCTACCAAGAACCTTCAAACTGAACTTTCATCCAATTTTGCCGCATTATAAACTCACTTTTTCTTAACACAACTATTGGCAAAAAGTAAGCTAAAGCTCTAAACACACCCGCTTCTCATAAGATTTTCAGGATANTGAACTTTCATCCAATTTTGCCGCACTATAAACTCACTTTTTCTTAACACAACTATTGGCAAAAAGTAAGCTAAAGCTCTAAACACACCCGCTTCTCATAAGATTTTCAGGATATATACTGATAAAAAGAAAGTCGGATCAAGTCCAGTACACGGACCCGTGCGCGAAATTTATTAAAACGCGCGTACGATCAATTGTGCATACACTCGCGAAAAATACATTCGCGAGTGTGGTTCATTAAGCATGGTTTTGGCGGGAAATTTAACCATGGCGCTGAGTCTCCTAGCTATTGGCCATAGGCTGTTTGGAAGCATGGATCAGCTTGTTGCATATATGCAACAGCTTGGATTGCTACATACAAGTAAGACATGCCCAAGTTGCTCCACTCCTATGAGGCTTCAAAAGAGAGGTGACATTCAAGACCAGTTCAGGTTAATTAATTAAATCATTAAAATGATAAGTTAATTATAATTAGAAATTTACAAAGTAGTTCTGACATAGATGGAGATGCCCAGTTGGTGCTTGGAAGAAGTCTGTATCTCTCCGACAAGGTACATTTTTCGAGAACCATTGAGGAAATCGCTATTGCTGCTATACTGGTGGGCTAGGCAGTATCCTGTTACCCAAGCAGCAGAAGAATGTGAAGTTTCGNTCTACGCGCATTGATTAGAACTCCCCTATTCAATTTCCTAGATCCACCACTGGATTCGTTAGATAAAGTGCAAGCAATTAATTTACTAAAGAACGTCATCAGCGAAGAAACTGATGTTATTCCAGAAGATCAAGAGCCTTAGGGCAGAACTCATGCTGAAGATGATAATGAAATGATGTCCGATACAGAAATGTGTTTATAAACCTAGCTACACATGTCCCCAATTAATACTTAATTTCTTTCTCCAAATACTACCTCCTTAAAAGTTTGGTGCAAATGCTACTGTGACTACTCCAGAGAAAAGTGTTGCAGACAGGCCACTTCAATTAAGAAACTAAACCCATTGAAGAGAAAGATTTATGTAAGTAATATATGTGACCCAATTTTGGAAAACAGAGCAGATGTAGTAAAACTTTATTTGTACCGTATTCGTTCTAATTACAGCACCGCTCCAAACTAAGAACACAAAATGAATTCTATTTCGGTTCTAATAGAGCACCATTCCCAGTCTGGAATTAATTTTTTCTGGTGCGTAGCTAAATAGAACGACCACAGACACGTGTTGTTGGGCATCATGGCTACCAAAAAACCTCAAGATCAGCTGCAGGATATGCGCCCTTTGGAGTTTTACTTCAGTCCTCGGAATGACAGCCACCCTCCTAGTCAATCTAGGTCCACATGCAAGAGATCCAACCCTGTGTATTGGAGTTCTGCAAAGCCAAGAGACCTGTTGGTCGTCCTCGGAAAAACACAAAGCTGCCTGTAGCCAAGCTAGTGGACTACTCAAGCAAAAATGGTGATGCTGAGAAGGAAACCAGCCATTAAATGCAGAACGTTAGCCAGTGGTTACGTGATACTTACGTAATCATGCATGACAGTGAAATCTCAAGATTTAAGGCTGAGCAAGTACATGTAACCTTCTCTGTTTGCACCTTGCGCTGTAGTACCTATTAAAACATACGTATGGACTCTTAATATTAAATCAGGTAAATTATGTTTTAATACATACATTCATGATCTGTCATATAAAATTAACTTATAATTAGGTAACTATAAAAAACTCACTGAATGTCATGATTTGTACAAACTTGACATATGTACCTCAGTGGTATAAATTGGTTACTGTTTGTATCTAATTCTGTACATGCCATATGCAACCAACTATCACACTGAACCCATTCAATAAATTGTATGTCGTCAGTTTTGTTGTCATTTTGCTGTAGACATTTTCCACAAAAAATTGCTTCTGTTTTTCTTAGCTGTTCCTTACATTTCGATACCTGCTCTAAACTAGGTTTTGAAAGTTGTTGTGTGGCTGTGTTGCATTGTTAGTGTTAGGTGCAATTTTCCTTTTAAGTGGTAAAATATTACGTGCATGGGGATATTTTAGGGCTTGATGACAGATATTGCAGCCTCTACATGAGTTTTAACGGTTTGTAATGTTTTGAGTTGAGCACACTGATCAGTAAGAGTCTGCAACTGTAAAAGCTTTGCATTAACTATTGTGACATTCTTTGATCTGTACCATGGCCTAAGATCTCTGAGTAGTAGTCATAATCACAGTTGATGTGTGAATCAGTTTGTTTCAGTTGTTCCTTTTTGCGATTTTGTGCTCCTGTGATAGTCATATGTGTCAGGTGTATATGTTTGCAAACGATGCAATGCAAAGTGTAGTCCAAGCATGTGCAGGAATACATATGTGGACAAATCATACATGTGCTACATATTAGTTTGCCTTCGTATACACACGATTGATCCAGCCTCTGAACAATGTAACACATGTTCTGAGTTTGTGATTTCACATTTCATTTGTTATAATTTAATGGAATAACACCACTATCACTTTCACACTGTGATTTCATTTTCTCTGCTGATTTGTGTCTCTTATTTATTTCACATATTCGATGGGTGTGTTTGCCTTTTTCCTCTTTGTTAAATCTGTCAAAAGGTTTGTCCTTTGCTATTCTCATTAATATAACAAGCAAAGCATCGACTCTTCCTCAGGACAGTTACGGACTGGGTCCTGCTAATTAAGTGGTAAAATTATGCAAGATAGTTATATCTTCTAAACTATGGGTCATGCAACTGTGAAAACACATGTATAGATTTACACACTTACCCTAAACATGCTGCAGGTCATGTGACTAATACTTTATGAATAATTTGAAATTTTCAATTTCTTATGAATAATTAATAATGCGGACGGTTTTTAAGGTTTCCATGGCAACCAAAATTTGTCACAAGATTCGTCAAACTGTGGGGTATCCTGATCTACCCAGTTTTTGGTTATAATGTTTATCGTGGTCGAGATAGAGCCAATAAAGTGTCTTCGGCTGGTGTGCTTTATTTAGAAAGTGAGTCGTAATTTTATGCAGCTGCAGTGTTTGCACAAAAACCGGGTAGTTCATGGTAGCCCATCATGAGACGATTTCAGTGACAAAATTTGGTTGCCATAGCAACAGTAGAAACCATCCGCCTAATTAATTATTCATGAGAAGCTAATTATGCAAAAACAACAGGTCATGTGACAAGATTAATTATATCTACATACTCTAATTAAAAAATTCTATCTATATTTCAATTTCTATTGTTTTTTCTTATATATTATTAAAGTTATACAACTTTCGAATAATGTGTACCTATTTACTGCATGGACCCAGTCCTTAATTCACCTGAGTCTGTTTTGCTTGTGATTTAAGTACACTATTTTGAGCACACCATGGAAGGATTCTATAAACATGTTAGTGTTTACTGTGAAGCCTTCTCTATAACATGAAGCCCACTGGTGTGTACGCTTACAATACGTATCCTTGAAATATTTGAGAAAAGCACTGCTGTTATCACTGACATAAGTGAGAAAATCCTGAAGCATTACATGAAACTTTCTTTCATCGTTTTCTGTTAGTAATGTTCTGAGGTGGTAGTATATATTTGCCTGAAGTTCTTTGTTCTTGACATGCTCACGTAGAGCCATCCTCCATGATCTATCCAAATGCCATGCACAGATTAACTTGTGTATGCCATAATTACCGAACACAGATACCCAAGCATTGAAGAATTGCTCAGCGTCATCTGACATAAACCACTTAGGTCTTATCTCTCCTGTTCTCTCTCTAACAGCTTTTAAAAATTCAATCAACATTAGAGAGTCTTCTCTGTTGGAAATCATCCATGCAACAGGAACTCCTTCTCCATATTCATCAACAACAAGCATTGTCACAAGTTTAAAGTCGTAAATGTTTGTTCCATGTGTAGAATCGATACAAATAGCATTTCCACCAAGACGTTTACACATGTCTCGTTGAAAATCAGTTTGTAAACATAAAAGAAAGTCATTGTCACCAATATTGTCTAAGTCATCACTCTGTTTACACCCCTGCTGTTTAAAGCAAATTACTGGGTTATGTGAAAGTGTTCTACATTCTTCAACCCATGCAGATACACTTGTTAGGTCGTTTTTATGCCTAGTTACATTGTTTTACATTACACTGTTTTGTAGATCTTGTCTTGTGACTAAATGCTCCCGTTGAACTTTGCTACCAATGCTGTCACGCATATCGTCAAGTATCCTCTCCATGGTTACTCCTTGAAGTANAGGACATCCATACATACATGCAACTTATTTCTTTTGAAGCCAATCAGGTAAATAAACACATGCATGGAATGTATAATATAACTTCTACAATGTTCTTCTATACATAAACATAGGCTGGGAAACGTGTACTTGCTATTAGCTCTCAGCTTATACCACACTACCAACAGAATGGGTATAAAGGAGTATCACGTTGGCTGCGAGGAGTATGTTATCAAATTTTAGGCAATACATAAATATGCATACATGATTTCAGTTGTTATCGATTTTTGTAGGTAAATATTATGGAACAAGACTATGTTCTCTATCCAGTACATCTTGGGGCACACTGGACACTTTAGGTAAATGGATGATATAAATGAGTACTATATGAGTTGACATTATTACACATTATAATGGACACTTTACAGATCCTTGAC
The DNA here is from genome assembly GCA_964030475.1 of Tethya wilhelma. Taxonomy (NCBI): domain Eukaryota; kingdom Metazoa; phylum Porifera; class Demospongiae; order Tethyida; family Tethyidae; genus Tethya; species Tethya wilhelma. Next base: position 41,260 of record CAXIPT010000041.1, read on the forward strand.
ATTAGATCCAAAACAGCTGAATACTATGACTCATTTCATGTAGATCACCCCGTAACGTGGACATACTTAAAGTACAATATATTGCACTTATATAATAATAATGCCCAGGCCCCTAGCCGTTAATTTTGTGTTGCAATGTGTGTGTGTGTGTGTGTGTGTGTGGTGTGTGTATATGCGTGTGTGTGCATGCATGTGTGCATGTGTGTGCATGTACACGTGTGCGTATGCGTGTATGGGCCGTGTAAATGTGTTGTGTGTGTGCGTGTATGACAATTGCAACTATACATCTATTAGGTCTTTCATTAGTGAGAGATGTCAACACTATGAGCTTGAATCTCCAAAATGGAATGAGTGGTTGTACACTTGCTGTATGGTACGTACATGCAATTCCATGCTTGCTATTATCAAGGGCCTATCTACTGCCGAAGGCATTGTATAATGTTATGTTACAGTATAGGAAATGCATGTCATGTTTATGGATACGCACACATTCTTGAACAGGATACACCAAAACAAACAAATTCTTGGGATTGTGGAGTTTTTGTCTGTCAGGTCTGTTGTAATAGAAAAATATACTTCAGGGATTTTATGAACTGCATGTGTTAATGTTGCTGTGCATGTAAAAAAAGGTTCTCTATCTAATGATTGTAACAATGGTTTCATTGTTTAACATGTATAGTATGCAGCTTACAGAATCAGAGGTGAGCCATTCAATTTCACTCAGGTACATCAACAAAATGCATGTTCATGGAATTAGAATGTCACACAATGTTTACTGTCACAAACAGAATAATATGGGTACTATTCGGAAAATAATGTTGGAGGAATTGCTGAATGGAGCACTTTTGTAAGTACTTTTTAACGTGCTTATAAATACATGTACCATGTGAATTGATTGAGTGCACATTACAGACAGCATATATATATTTACACATGTATAGTCCCATCACTCTGACAAATCGCTTGCTACAACTGCCTGTACCCAGAATTTTCAACTATGCTCGTAACATATTCCTTGAACCAACTAAAGCAGCAAAGTTGCATTGTTACAAGTTACAACCGTCTCACCAGCAGCCACCAACACCTCCTCCGTCTCACCAGCAGCCATCATCTCCTCCGTCTCACCAGCAGCCGCCACCACCACCTCCTCCGTCTCACCAGCAGCCACCACCACCTCCTCCGTCTCACCAGCAGCCATCACCACCTCCTCCGTCTCACCAGCAGCCATCATCTCCTCTGTCTCACCAGCAGCCATCACCCCCTTCATCTCACCAGCAGCCGCCACCACCACCTCCTCCGTCTCACCAGCAGCCATCACCCCCTCCTCCGTCTCACCAGCAGCCATCACCCCCTTCTCCGTCTCACCAGCAGCCATCACCGCCTCCTCCGTCTCACCAGCAGCCATCACCCCCTCTGTCTCACCAGCAGCCACCACCGCCTTCTCCGTCTCACCACCAGCAGCCACCACCACCTCCTCCGTCTCACCAGCAGCTACCACCACCTCCTCCATCTCACCAGCAGCCATCACCCCTCCATCTCACCCACCACAGTCAACTCCATCTAGTACTCTAACTTTTAAGATTTGTCCACACTGTAGTAAACAGTACAGACACCAGAGTAGCTTATCAAAGCATACTCGCAAGGAGCATGCATGGTGACTTGTCGTCTACATCTACTAAACACATTGCGTGCAACAAGTGTGACAAAAGGTATACTGTAATACATAGGTACACAATTATCATACATACCTCAGACAAGTTTAAATCTGCCTGTGTTTTATTCTAATGTGCATGTTATTATGAGTACAGGTTTATGACAATTCAAAAACTTATAGTTCACTTAAAGCAAGAGCACGCTATGGAGATACAAAGAAACAGAGATTACATTTGATACATATGATGCATTCCTTAAATGGAAGAATGAACAGGAAGAAAGACTCAATACAAACTATGTGCAAAACTGTGGCCCAAGAATTTCAAAGTCATCAAAAGTGTTCTATTTTTACTGTAATAGAGCAGGTAAATACAGAGAAACAACTAAAGGAAAGCGTCAAACAAAATCACAAGGAACCGCAAAAACTGAAAATCAATGCTCAGCACACCTTAAAGCAGTGCAAAGTATAGAAATTGGAGAAATAGTTGTTACATATTGTGCAACACACCACAATCACTCAACCAGGTTAGCACATTTGAGAATGTCAGAACGCATAAAGATGGAACTAGCAGCTAAGTTACTCCAAGGAGTAACCATGGAGAGGATACTTGACGATATGCGTGACAGCATTGGTAACAAAGTTCAACGGGAGCATTTAGTCACAAGACAAGATCTACATAACATCAAAAAACAGTATAATGTAGACAATGTAACTAGGCATAAAAACGACCTAACAAGTGTATCTGCATGGGTTGAAGAATGTAGAACACTTTCACATAACCCAGTAATTTGCTTTAAACAGCAGGGGTGTGAACAGAGTGATGACTTAGACAATATTGGTGACAATGACTTTCTATTGTGTTTACAAACAGATTTTCAACGAGACATGTGTAAACGTCTTGGTGGAAATGCTATTTGTATCGATTCTACACATGGAACAAACATTTACGACTTTAAACTTGTGACAATGCTTGTTGTTGATGAATATGGAGGAGTTCCTGTTGCATGGATGATTTCCAACAGAGAAGACTCTCTAATGTTGGTGGAATTTTTAAAAGCTGTTAGAGAGAGAACAGGAGAGATAAGACCTAAGTGGTTTATGTCAGATGACGCTGAGCAATTCTTCAATGCTTGGGTATCTGTGTTCGGTAATTATGGCATACACAAGTTAATTTGTGCATGGCATTTGGATACATCATGGAGGATGGCTCTATGTGAGCATGTCAAGAACCGCCTCCTCCATATGGCCGCCATTAATTTCCATACTCATGCATGATTCATTAGCTTCTAGAAAATTCAAATTGACGACCCTTTCCACACACAAAAGTGTGTGTTATTTGGAATTTAAATGAAAATCGCCTAGCGCCTGGAACTATTTTGTGATACCTGGTTGCTCTTCTAATCTTAAGAGATTAATCAGGACTTTGATTATCATTCCCAGTACGGTAATACTGGGTACATAGGAATGGCACAGATGGCCCATTAGCGCTATACAAGTATTCACGCGAATAACTCTGCAAAAACTGAGTGCTTGGCACTAAAAAGCTTCTTAAGGGTGGTGGGTCATGCCCAAGCGCACCGCGTTGCTTCCAACTTGCGAAAGACACAAAATATCAACTTTTCTGTCCAAATTTTTACACAAACAGGTAGCGCTAATGGATATCTAGCTATACTGAGCACGCTAGAAAAATTTTTTTTGAATAGCAGCTTTTTCACTGACTTTCAGTTTTCTGCCTATTGCATCTATTTCAACACAAACTAGAACGATCGAAGAACCAAAAAGGAGGTATAACTACTTATTTTTAGCTGCTAAACACTTCTACGTATCGTTTTTTGCCATTTCTTGGCTGCTTCCACTGTCTTTGTTCGATTTTTTTCGACACACCCACTGATCCAACCACAAATAAATGGAAAAAGAATACGTACATCTAAAGAGCTGACGTCAGGCAGTTTGTGTTCTAAATTTGGCACTCTTGCAATGATCACAAAGAGAGATTTTAGAAAAAGCGGTACATCAAAGAAGCTTCCCCTTTGAAGTGGATTGTCTGCCAACGCGGTTTATTTAGTATTGAACGCGAGTAGATAATAATTTGTACACGTGGCAGATCAGAGTCAAATCTTTTGTGATCGTGGTAGCTGCTACAGAATGGCCAGCTGAGGTGAAATATGGTTGGTGACAAGCAGAGAAAGGGTTGAGGTATTACTGGAGGTCAGACTGGTCTACTCAAAGCTGCTAACTTCACCTCAAAGTGACTGACTGTTTTCTCCTAATTGAAGAGCACCGAGATGAAATGAGTCACACTGCTTTGTTGTTGGTTTCTCAAGATCCAAGCCTCTGTCTTAGCTTCAGTCATGCTGGTGATGCTTCCATACTGCTGTAAAACTCTGGGACTAGCTCAAGTTCTGTTCTGAAAGGAAAGTAATCCAATAATTATTATAGTACTGCAAATTATCATGTACCATGATGAGTGAACTGATTTGCTAATAATATATTATAGTGTATGGTCTATAACTCCATATGTCTTTACTTTTACCATAAAATGTGCTTCTGCATGCATCTACTGCTAAGTATGAATGTTTGAAGTGAGATTTTTTAGAAAACAACAGTATGGAGAGGTACATGTATATACACTTGTGTACAACAAAACGACAAAAATTACCAGGCTATAGCTGTTTAGGATAGCACGTACTCTTGACTTGTGCATGTTTGTCTCACTTCTTGTATTCTTTTTTCAGTATGGCATCTGTACACCTTGAAGTAGCAGAGCACTTTACATATAGAGCAGAGATTCTACAGATACGCTCAATCTTTTAAGCAAAATAAAATACTGTTTGTTTTTTTGTTGATCACAAGAATTTTTTTTTGTTTTTTTTTTTACCTTTTTTTTTTTACAGATTTTACAGTAGGAGTGACATCGTACCTGTTACCTTGTGGTACACCACAATCTATATTGGCAGAAATTCACCCTTGTTTGGAGTCTTTTGGACCATACTTTGTCTCTTCAACAGTGCAGTTCCTCGTCATTGAGTTTCAAGTTGGATTTAGCACCCATCTGTTCTGTCTTAGGAAACCAGCTCATATACTATACCATCCGGCTCTGTTGCTGTATCGAAGTCATCTTGATGGTCCACCTGAAAGCCAGCCAGTTCATAGACACTTTATTTTCTGGCATTGATATATATTTACACTAGCTCTATACTTCTGGAATATAAACCATTCAATTTTGATACATACCCAATTACTGTTTATTGATGTGTATAGTAGTAGAGTAAGCGAGTCACCATCAATTATCGGACGCTATTCTGACTTACCTGTGGGCGTTGCTGCTTCGAGACTATTACCATTAGACTGCTCATGAAGGGTGTGTCCGAAATAATCAATAGTCGGCCCAAAAAATCACATCATGGACGGTAGCTCAAAACAACCTAGAAACTTGTGGTAGAGCTACCCAATCTGGAGATCAGAAAGTTCAGTTCTCTTACTATTAATATTCCAAGAGAGGAGCTGATTGCAGGTAGCAGTGTCTCAAACAAAGCCGTCATATCATTGAGGTCGAGCTATCCAATATAAAATGGCCAATTTCACTGTTTACTGAATTTTAGCAATTGCTGTGAAAGTAAGCGATACTTAATAGTATAGACATATAAAGAAGCTTATCAATAGCTTCTATATGTAATTTCAAGTTGTTTTAGCAGATACCGTGCCAGTTGTCCATTTATTTCTAAATAGCATCCATATAGATTTTTCTAATAGCCTTGTAGGGTGCGATCTTGTTAAACAATTAAACAACTGTCAGAATATTAAATACAGTAATATCAAATTACACACAGAAGTTTAAAATAAATTTCTTTCAATTGTTATGCACTCAAACTTGCTTCTAAGTGCCAAAAACAAGGGAAAACGCTAACAATTAATGTTTGATAATCGATTGCTCGACCTCAATGATATGACGGTTTCGTTTAAGACACTGCTGCCTGCAATCAGCTCCTCTCTTGGAATATTAATAGCAAGAGAACTGAACTTTCTGATCTCCAGATTGGGTAGCTCTACCACAAGTTTACAAGTTGTTTTGAGCTGCTGTCCGTGATGCGATTTTTTGGGCCGACTATTGATTATTTCGGACACACCCTTTAATCGTGCCAGAAAGCGTTACAAAAAGGGGGTGGGGCTGGATGTTTGCACAACCTGGAGTAAATTTTCACGAGCAGTCTAATGGTAATAGTCTCAAAGCAGCAACGCCCACAGGTAAGTCAGAGTAGCGTCCAATAATTGATGGTGTCCGAGCATTGATCGCTTACTCTACTGTTAAACTTTTTCTGCTGCTTCCAGGCATCTTGAATACTTGCCACTTGGTGTCAGCCTCTTTTGAAGACCTCTTTCCCTTTGATGACGGCTTGTTGTGTTGTAAAAAAAGCAACAAAAAAGTAGCCAGCTGTCCATCCTGCGCAGAATCTTCATGCGCAATCATTCTATACTTCCGGTTGAGGTTTGTGGTGATGTTAAACTACAATTTTATTACACAATTCTTCCTGCCCGCGCTCTTCGCGTGTTGCTATGACCGACCACCCTTAAGCTATTATTTAGCTCTTTCTTTTTGTAATGAGCCCAAAAACATGCCCTAAAACTATCGCTAAAGTACCAAACTAAAATATGCCAAACCTCCAATTTTCTCCATCCTCTTCTTCTTATTATTATTATTATTATTATTATTATTATTCTATATTGGCAAGAGTTTTGTCAGAGACCGTTTTGCTTTCAGAAGCTGATTCTTGAACAAATAAACTTGGTTTCTTTGTCTTCAATCGCTTTTGCCATCGGTTTTTTGTGTGAGTTGCTAGATACAAAGCGAAAAGCGTCTTCTCCATATGGCGGCCATTAATAGTGTAACTAGCTAGTCTAACTAGCTAGTCTAATGACCCTTTCCATATTCAAGTGGGCGTTATTTGGAATCTAGTGCAAGCACAATGCCCAAGTTCTGGGTCTGCAGTTCTGTCCTATCGTCTCGTTCTCTGTGTTCAGTAATTCAGTAGGGTAGTTATCTTTAGCTAACAATACACACATATAATTGACATAAATCACATTTTCAGCTTGGGATCAAAGAGTTTCAGCTGTCTGCAAGGCATGTCTGACTGCCGGTAGTGTGTCTGTACTGAGGGCAATTTACAAGTTCTCGCAGGCTAAAAACTAAATTCTACTGAGATATTATAAACAATTATTCGAAATAAACAAGTACAAAAAACATGAGAAATGTAATGGAATGGCCAAATCGTAAAAAAGTGAGCAAACAAGATGGGAATGGTTGTGAGAATGAGCAAGTTCATTCCAGTCTACAATGTCATTGAGCTCAGTAGGGATATGAACATAAGGTGACACAGTGAAATGAACTCGCTCAATCTCACAACCATTCCTATCTTGTTTGCTCAATTTTTTAGGACTTGGCCAATCCTATGTTTGTATTACATTTCTATATTTGTAACATATGTGAGGCTCCAAGCGAAAACCGGACGTTTGGGAATTTCCGCGAATTTTGAGTTAGCTATTCCACGTGTATCTAGGCCTTTCTAGGAAGCGCATATCAAAATTTGGTGCGCATAGCTGTTGTAGTTTTCCAGATATAGCTCTTGCAAGCAGCCCTGCCTCCACTCGTGGCTTCCTGGTAAAACAGTTGTAAACCTGTTGCTACAGTCGATTTCAGCTGCGTTTGAACATTGCGCGCGGGCGTTGCGTTGCGTCATTGTGTGCACAAACATGACATTGCGTATGTATGTACTAAGGTGAACTTCGTACTTCAGTGGGAAGTTCAAATCCAACTTACTTGATCATGTCTTGTGAACCAAGCAGAAAAGCTGCCTATTCCATAGACCTAAGAAACAGAATGATTTGGCAACGGTTTGGAATGGGTAGGCAGTTTAGAACCATTGCCAAGAACCTCAGTGTTTCAGTTGGAACTGTGCACAACACTTGTAAGAAGTTTGAGGAAACCGGGTAGATAGAGTTCACACCAGGTTACTCTCTCCACATAATGAACAGGTCATTATTGGATTACTATTGGAGAGTCCTGCTCTTTATTTAGGTGAAGTATGCAAGCAAGTTGAGCATATAACTGGCATCAAGGTTTCCGCAGCCACAATCTGTCGTATTATTCAACGATATGGTTTCACACGTAAGAAGATTCAACAGATAGCACTACAGAGGTGTAGCGAATACAGAGGAGATTTTATGGCTGAGATGCAGTTCTTCAGTATTGATAAAATAGTGTGGTTGGATGAGACAGGTTGTGACCGTAGAGATCACATAAGGAAGTGTGGCTATGTTCTGAATGGTCACAGACCTGTGTGCAAACGTATACTACATAGAGGTCAGAGAATTTTAGCCATGTGCTTGGAAGGAGTTATAGCATTGGAGAGATGAGAAGAGGCACCTATAATGGTGATAGAATGCTAGAGTTTATCACAGGCACCCTAATCCCAGAAATGCAGCAATTTGATGGGAGCAATTCAAGAAGTGTCTTGGTGATGGACAACTGTTCCATTCATCATGTTGCCCCTGTGAAAGACTTGCTTCAGTCAGCAGGTATTGTCACTATGTTTCTTCCACCTTACAGCCCTGACTTGAATCCTGTGGAAGAGTTATTTAGTTATGTCAAGTACTATCTAAGGGAACATGACGAACTTCTACAGGCAGTCAGTGATCCCAAACCAATCATTGAGGCAGCATTTCAGTCTGTTACTGGACAGGATTGCCTAGGATGGATTCAACACAGTGGGTATGTCTAATAAACACTGCAAAATCATATTCATGCAGCCATTTACACAAGGAATACATAAGTATGATAATCATGCATGCTTACATCATCTGTCATTGATTTGTACTCAAAAGTATGTTTACACACTACAAATTTTTTATGTCTGAGAGAATCTTTGTTTTGAGATCTTCATATTCATCTTGTTGTACAACTCCACACTCACTAAGCTTATGCCACTTGGCTAATTGATCCAGCCAGGAGCTCACTTCTTATCGACACTTTCCTAGATGGGGAGTTGGAGCTAAGGGCCTCTTAGGTGGCGGCGTATCACTGAGTGAGCTACTCTCCTCTTGGTGATGCTTTCGTACACGTCCTCGCCAAAAAGGCTTATCAGGAGGGTCATCAGTTGACTCATGATTCCCTAAACAGATCATCTGAGCCCACATACGTAGCTGCTCTAGAGTATACTTGTTTCTGAGTTCTTCATACTTCTCATCAACTATAGAAAGGGATTTTTTAACTAAATAAAAATGAACAGGGCTAACAATACGGTCTATATCTCTGCAACAGAAGCAGCTCCACCCCTCAAATTTTGCGTGGAGCATGCTGAGATGTAGCGCAATGCGTCCGTGCAGTAAAAAAAAATTTGCACAAAAACACGAAATAAACTAAACCGCATTTTACTCTAAAAACAATAATTTCCCAAATGTCCGGTTTTCCCTTGGAGCCTCACATATAGAAAGGCAAGTAAATCTTATGATACAGCTCCTGCCTCCAAATGACTGAGATGTGTGTTTCACTTCAGTATCAAGCAGGCTATACAAGGCATACTCAGCAGCCTGGCTGTAGTCTNATTGGAACCGGGTCAAGACAAAGTTCAAACGGATGAAGGGGGTTAGCTCTGAACAGCTGGCTCTTCATCTTGATGAATTTATGTGGAGAGAGAGGTGTGGGAAAACTGCTGGGAAGGCTTTAGCAAATGTGTGTTTGCATATTAGTAGGCAGTACCCAGTGTAAACAATCCTACTAACAATAACATATTCAGTAAATGTAGTGTACTTATACTTACGACTGTAGTTTCTTCTTTTGTAGTTTATAAGCCCTATTTCCAACTGTGAAACTTGAACTTACAATATTATAACCATTTTTTTATGCTTAGTCCACGTGTTATTTGTACTTTGTCCTATCAAGTGACCACACCCCTTAATTAATTGTAGGGGGCGTGCCCATGTCCCCGCCCACTTAATTAGACCGCTCGCGCCCTTTGTCCGTTCTTTATAGGAGATCCGAGCCATTATATGACTGAAGAGTTGCTGGTATAAATTGCCAATTAGCTCTTTTCCAGGCATTTCGACAACTATCTGTTAAAGATTGTAGCTTGAGACATACCGGAAACAGGGCTTGAAGCTGTTAATGGAATATTTCATGGTGGGGCAGGTCTGTTGCCTATTACAGCTCTAAACTTGAGTTTTAGGGAATTTTTATCCGAAATGAACCAAACAAATCAAATACATACTAGCGAACACAACTTGAAACAGATTTCAGGAAATACAATTGTTGCCTCGAAAAAAAAGCAGAAAACATGTGCTAAATAAGTTTAACTAACACCATCAGAGGAGATTGCAAGTGCGCAATTAGAGATCATGCGGATAACGTTGATTGCTTAAAAAATTGCTGAGTCAGCAATCTTTTTCTGCCTGATCAGCATTTTTACCCTGTGTACTGCAGGTATACCTCCATAAATGTTGCTGAATCAGCAGAAAAAGATCACTGATTCAGCAATTTTTTAAGCAATCAACGTTATCCACGCGATCTCTAATTGCGCGCTTGCAACCTCCTCTGACACACCATCAAGTGAGTTTGAGAATTATGTTCTTCCTAAGACTCTCCAAGAATTCAAGAAACAGCTAGAAGGGGAAGCAGACGAAGACTCTAAAAGTGCCATAACAGACTTAGCACCTGAAATTAGGGAGCTGCTGATGAATGGGATGATCCATCAGTGCCCATTTCATAGGCGTAGGAATGGGGGGTGCTCCGGGTGCTGGTGCACCCCCTTATTTCCAGGTAAACTTACCAATGTTGCTTGATCCTCGTCAGTTGACTTATTACAGACTATATAGCAACTTTGATTTTCGCTATTCAGTCAGCTGTAAGAGGTCTGTGCAAGCGCTCCAAGGTAAAAAACATAATTTGCATGAAGTTCAGAGGTCAATTTATTCTTATTACCTGCTAATTTCATGCTCGTGTGTCACTGATCAGTGTATGGCTTCTATGGTATGGCTAAGCAGTCAAGTCTCCTATCTTTTTTTGGAACTGCATCAGGGTGTGAGGAGCAAGTTGAAAGCAATGTTAGTAGTAAGTATTCTAGCAGGTTTTAGGCTATGTAGCAGTCTATATATGTCATAGTTACATATGCATCATGGGAACTAGTACTGCACAATGATAACTATAGCTATATTATACAGACACCACTGAGGTTGTGGATCATGACGTACAAGTTGGAGAGACTGTAAGTCAAATAATTTGTGACTGTCAATCATATTATGATCCAAGTACCCCCCAATCACCCCCTGAATGTGGCTGATTCAAGGACAACACACTCACACGAAAGTATGGAGAGAAAAGATTGTAGTAAGAGATATTCTTGGACAATCCAACATAGTTGGTACGAAAGTTACCCCTGGATAACTTTTTGTTCATCCAAGTACAGAATCTTTTGTGCAAGTTTTCGGAATGCCAGGAAACAAGGCCTTTTATCTTTCTCAACTTGACAGAATAGTGCTTTCCTTGACAATGGTTTCAAGAGTTGGAATAAGGCCATCGAGAAGTTTAATGAGCATAAGAGAAGCCAAATGCACAAAGAAGCTACATTAAAGCTCTCCATGAAACACAGGATGTAGGGATACAGCTTCGTATTCAATGTGAAGACCGTAAACGCTTTCATAGGGAAATGTTGATGAAACTATTATCTTGTATTCGCTACCTAAGCTGTCAAGGACTAGCATTGAGGGGACATAATGAATCTGTTGATACATTATTAGATGGGAACCTTAATCAATTGCTAGCTGAGAATAACAGACCAATGCAAGAGTGGCTAAGTAAGAGAGAGTACCTTTCTTCACATGTAGTGAATGAGGTGTGTACTCAGAAGTATTTTAGCTATGGTGAAAGAAGCAATGTGGTATGCAATTACCGCTGATGAAGCTACCGATATTTCACACAATGAAGTCATGTGTATATCAGTTCGCTATGTTGATACTCACTATGACATTCATGAGAATGTGCTCGTACTCGTGCAGTTACCAGACACTAAATCAGAAACCTTGTTCAGTGTAATCAAAGAAGTTTTGATTAAATGTACTCTATCTTGACTATGTGTCGTGGACAAGCCTACAACGGGGCAGCAAACATGAGCGGGATTCGAACAGGTGTACAGGCACTAGTAAAGAAAGATTGTGATCGTGCTCTTTATGTCCACTGTCTAGCCCATAGTCTAAACTTATGTGTTCAAGAAGTGTCGAAAAGTGTAGACCTCATTCGAAATACTCTCAATCTTGTGTTCGAGCTGGGAAAGCTGATTAAATTTTCACCCAAGAGAAGTACACTTTTTAGTACACTTAGCAAGCAGCTTGCATTTAATAGTGGTGAAAACGCTAAACGGAAATCTTTGAGAACCCTGTGCCCCACTCGTTGGATGGTAAGGCATACAGCCATTGAGAGTATCCTGCTGAATTATGACACGCAGAAGGCTACCTTAGAAGAAGTGTAGAAAGGTCATGTCATGATTAGTATGCTGCGAAAGCTCATGGCATGCTAATTCAATTGGAGATGTTTGACACATTTTTCGGGCTGAAGTTAGCTCATTTGATCTTCTCTACATGTGAACAATTGTCCANATTTGAGCTGCCGTCCGAAGTATGGCACTTTTGTCTGACATTTGAGCTCATTCGGACACCTCCTTTATGACGTCAGGAAGCCTTACACGTACGTGGGTGGGGCTTGAATTTTGTCTACCTTGAGGTAACTTTTCATGGGCTATCTTGCTGTAGCACTCTCGAAGCACTAGCACTCACAGGCAAGTGAAAAATAGCGTCCGAAATTAGAATTGTTCGAGGATTGGCAGCTTACTCTACAATTCTCTGAAAAGGATAGTTCAGATGTGCTTAGGTACACCAACTACTGCTGAGAAATTAGCACGTTTACCTGTGCAGGGTTCTCCCCAAAGCAGGCGCAGCGCCTCGCTGCAAATTGCTGGCGCCATGTTGTGGTTGTTGATTGAATGCGCGCACATGCTTATGTAATAGAGTACCTACTCACGTGGATTAACGATTGCCCAATCACAAACCACGTGTCCAGCTAGCTGAAATGGCCGCTACGAAGAGAAAAGTGGATACTTTAAATAGTTTTATGCCTAAACAGAAGATTACTCACTATTTCCTACTGAAACAGAGCTCATCTAGGGAAAGGTAAGGATACTTTACACTCAGCCAGCAAATTTTTGATAAGTTTTTATTTTTTCCTTGCAGCTCGTACAGTGATACAGATCCATATGAGGCTGCTTTATCACCCAGTAGTGAAGAGTGTCTAAGTTCTGGTGATAATTCTGAGGGTGAGCTCGGTGATTCTGATCATAGCATTGAGAAAGCTCGAGGTATTTCCAGACCTCCAACATCAAGTAGTGGACATTAAGTTGGATATAGCAGATCCTGGTAAAAGTCTTTTCCATGGCTAATTCCAACTGATGACTATAGAGGTATGCTATGTTTTCTGTGTCATAGATATCAAACATGTAACAAGTAAAATGGTTGTACTGTTTGGAGTCAAGTTCCCTGTATTACACTTAGAAAGGATGCAGTATCATGTCACAATAAATCTGATATACATGCAAAAGCTACTAAGATGGAGAAAACTCGAGCTGCAGCTGAGAGATCTGGTGGCATTGTAGCAGTGCTTGATGAAACAATTGAGCTTGGTAAAGCAGGTATAGTTAGAGCCATGAAAGCTATTTATTGGTTGAACAAGCGTGAAATTGCACATACAACCAATTATGTTCCTCTGTTGAATCTTGCAAAGAGTTGGGGCTGTGAGTTTGTGTCCTATTTGAATTTTGGTCGAAATGCCCCCTACACTAGTGATAGAATGGTTCAGGAATTTATTGGAGTTATATCTAGGCAGATTGAAGAAAAACAGCTTTCAGTAGTCCAGTCATTAGCTTAATGACTGATGAGTCAACAGACATTGCAATTTCAAAGGAATTAGTGTTGTACGCACGCTTTTGGTGAAGTAAAAAGTTCCTTTTTAATCATACAAGATATTCCTGATGGTACAGCAGAAACCATTCACAAAATGATAGAACAATTTTGCAGTGATAAAAATATTGATCGGCACAAATATGGATTTTGGTTCAGATGGTGCTAATGTGATGACTGGTTCAAGAACAGGAGTGGCTACTCGACTTAAAGGAAATAATACCTACATGATTGGGATTCATTGCGTAGCACATAGATTGGCATTAGCTGCTTCACAAGCAGCAGACTCTGTTTTCTACTTGAAAAATACCTTTAAAATTCCTTGACAAACTTGTTTTACTTCTACCATAATAGTCCTGTACGAATGTCTGGATTACATACAATCCAAGCTTTGTTAAATGACCTCACCATAAAGTTAAAAAGCTTCAAGTGTTCATTGGTTGTGTCATGATCGTGCATGCCAGTCATTGAGATCAGCAGTACCTTCTGTACTTGTGAGTCTCGAGCGGGAGGCTACAGAGAGAAGTGAGCCAATGGCTGTTGGGTTGTTAAGAATGGCAAGTTTGTAGCTACATTGTATATGTTATGTGACCTACTCCCACTTTTGGCTCGACTCTCTTGTATGTTCCAAGCAGCAGATATTGATTTGTCTCAAATTCAATCTCAGGTCACAGCAACTTTGACACAAATTAGGAATGTCAGGGACAAAGGAGGAACAAACATGCTTAATTTACGCAGTGTTCTAAGCACAACACTGAAGGATTGGGACATTACATCTGATACAGCTGAGAGTAATTTCAAAAGCCAGCTAGTTGTTCTCTATGTTGAGTTATTGGAGCAAAACTTGAAGATAGGTGCATTCTCCATTTTTGACCCTATTCTATTACCTAAAACAGAAGAAGAACTTATTTTATCTTCATTTGGCCAAAGTAAGATCGAAATGTTTTTGTCAACATTACAAATCTGGTTCTTGTCCAGTCATCATCAGTGCACATCTGAGTGGAGAATATTCCCAATCTGCATGATTCAAAATTGCAAAAAAAACAGTCAATGCAGGACGTATTACAGCTTTTATCCAACAATGCCACCCTTCGCTCACTGTATCCTAATTTAGGAAAACTTGCTGAAATTTGTATAGTGTTGCCAGTATCAACTGTGGACTGTGAGAGGGCATTTTCTACAATGAAGCGAATCAAGACCTGTTTATGAAGTGTAATGAAAACTCAGACATTGAACAGTCTAATGTGTATTAGTATTGAGGGACCAGAATTAGAAGAGTTTGATTTCACAACTGCTGTTGAAAATTGGAGTAAAATTAAAAATAGAAAGATACTGTCATGAAACTAAACTGTTTTATATTATAATTTGTATTTTACAATTAAATGTGTGTGGTTAACAAAAAGGGGTGTGGTTTCTTAAAATTTTGCAGCTTGCTTCGCTCGGCAAAATATTTAAATACCACTCTGATATGTTTTTCTAGGAAGAACCCTGCTGTACAACCAATGAACGAACTCAGGTAGGTACTCTTTAGTGTTAAACAGTTAATTTACATTCTATTGTAAACAGGGAAATGTATCAAGAACGTCAGTGGGATACTGACACCTGCTTCCATTCTCCTATGATTGATACCCCCCTTGGTTACTCATTCGTTGGTGAATTTGTGATTTATAGTACTGGAGTGTCCACAAGTATGGCGAAAGTGACACAGTTTTTCTACAATGTATCTTTGATTTTATTACATGACATTGTGACATGACATACAGTAGTATCAAGGGCTTATAAACTAAAGAAGAGGGCATGCATCAGTAAACCATCAAAATTCAAAGGGGGCGTGGTAGTTACTAAAAATAGAGTGCACCTGAGCTAAAGGCAATGAAAAAAATTTACTATGTGGAGCATGTGCGCAAATATAATTTAATGCAGCTGCAGAAGTAAATAGAGGCACAATATTGAACTAGGGACGGCCATATGAACGTTGGCGAGGCTGTGTTGGATACTCTTGGTGGTGTAGAATGTTCTTAAAGTTTAGCTTCTTCAAAAGTGTTGCCTTCACAGACTCTCTAAGTCAGTGGTGAGTGTTGGCGTTCGCGCAATCTCTTGTACTTCTTGCTGACAGCCATAGCTGTAGG
Organism: Tethya wilhelma; assembly: GCA_964030475.1. Taxonomy (NCBI): domain Eukaryota; kingdom Metazoa; phylum Porifera; class Demospongiae; order Tethyida; family Tethyidae; genus Tethya; species Tethya wilhelma. The sequence continues at coordinate 57,037 of CAXIPT010000041.1, forward strand.
TAATTTTGATGGGTTCTTTAAGCTATTCTAGGCCTCGTGGGAGTTGTAGGAACTTCAGAGACTGTACGAGCAGGTTCAGCCACAATTTGTGCGCCTGTTCAAGATGCCTGCGTTGGCGCCAAAGCGCGTGCTACAAATCACTGTAAACTATAAGTATACTGAGTTCCCCGCCCATTTCCGTAGTTCACGGTTGGCTAAAAATAGTAACACTGGTCTGAACGTTTGAATTTTGATGGATGTATTGGCAATATACTGAGATGCATGCCCTCTCCTCCTTGGAGTTTATAAGCCCTTGGTACTATACACACATGCATAGGAAAATTCTGGTGCTAATGTTGAGAGGGTGATACCGTTAATGGAGGAAGACAATGGCATGTTTTCGAACAGTTGTACCTATATCTGATATCATGGAAAAGACAAGTCCTCCACAGTTTATTACTCACAATTCTTAAGTATACTTATATTTAAATGTACGTATGTCAGCAATTAACTATTAAAAATAGCTTATTTAGGAATATGAGAGTTTCATAGCTATCCATTGCTTCAAAGATGTTCATAATGGAATACAGTGTGTTGTACTGCCTCTTGTTCTGTTTACTGATGACACTAGTGGCAATAAATCTAAGCAATGGAACAAGTTTAAATCATGGTCTGTTACGTTGGCAGGGCTTCCAAAACAGGAAAACCATAAACTAAATAATATACATTTTATTTGCTGTACAAACAAAGCATCAATATTAGATATATCATCACCAGGAATTGATACAACTAGAGATTGAAGCATATGATGCTTTATTGAAAGAAAAAGTAATTGTTTTTGCTCCTGTAATATGTATATTAAGTGGGTATTCTGAATGAATGAACCATCTTCGATTCAGTGCAAACCATTTCTGCCGGATGTGTATGGTGTGATCGAAATATTTCGACTAGGATTTTTTGTTTGTCTTTCTGGACAATACTTAGGCAAAAAAAAAGGTATTTCTGGAACTAATATTTCAAATCTGAGAAGCAAAGCACAAACCACATAATTTCTTAGTGAAATTGCTTGAGCAAGGACAGAAACAGAATTCTCTACAGACAAAGTATGGTGTAAAGAATGTTGACAATCCGATGTTATGGCTTCCGTTAGATCTTTAGAAGTAAGTTAGAGTACATGTACTTAATTAAAGATAACACTTTAATTTGTATGCATGAGTACTCCAGTTGAGACCTTACATACCATTTTACTGGGACCTAACAAGTACATACTCAGGTCACTTATGAAGAGGCTAACAGAAGGTGAAAAGGATCAAGTTCTAGCTGTGTTGAAAGAATTTAACTTTTCTAGTTTGATATCAAGTTAGGATACCGGCTGTGTCGCTATTACAAGTCATTTGTTGGGAGAGACTTTAAAGCCCTTGCACAATGTACATTGTTTATTTTCAGATCTCATTTCACTGATAACGAGAAGAAGGCGTGGTTTGCACTAAAGTACATTCCAAGTACACCATAGAGTTTAAAATTTGTATTTAATTTTGTTTCTGATTGTTATACACTCTAATCTACAATGTCTACCATTTTTCATCATAGCATACTGTAAACCATTTTGTATCAGTGATGAAGAGAAGTGTCGCAGAATTTGCACAGAATTTGTTGATGCTGTAATGCTTTTTGCACCAGAGTTATCAAATAAGGTCAAGTATTGCATTTGGTGGATAGCATGTTGGACTTTGGGCCTACATCAGCCTTTAACTCGGAAAGGTACATGTATACACAATATTAAGTAATCGAAATATCTATAATTTATCCAGGGGTGAATCATGTTCACTGATCCGTGCCAGGAACATATTTGGAAACAAGCATGCACCAAGAAGGGACATATCTTGAGGCTTTGCTTGTTTGGAATACCTACGTTTCATGGGTAATAGAGGATCCTTTGATAGAATTGAAAGGTATATTAAGCTTATAATCCTAATGGTACATAGAGTGACAAACTGAATGTATTCTTGTATTCTTTAGGGCTAGTAATTCATACAAAACACATTTAAACAATATAATTAACCCTTGCTGCGCGCATGCGCAACAAGGGTTACGGTAGTCATTTCGTATGTCTCTCTGACAGATTTTTTGTGCACTCAAGAATGGAAGGCCCACTCTTCAAAAGCGGTATACCAAGGTAAAACAAGGAAAAAAAAACATTGGAAATGTAATCAGACACAGGAATGGCTAAATCGTAAAAAGAACACAAGCAAGATGGAATGGCTGTTAGAGTGAGTAATTCTTCCTGTATGGGCGGGCCTAGTATGGATAACATGATACCATCTAAATCAGATGCTGAAAATGATGCAACACTTGTTAGCTGTTGCAAGTTGGTGACACATTGTAAATTTGAGGTAGGAGGGAAAATGCAGAGGTGTAGGAAGATGTTTTTAGATAGGGGTGCTGATCTCTAGGGGGGTCCGGGGGCATGCTCCCCCGAAAAATTTTTTGGTCTACATTCCTGGAAATGCATTTTGAGCCATTCTGAAAGACGTTTAGATAATACAATTTTTATAAAAAAGAACTTATAAGTAACCAAAATAATTCTACGTGAGTTAGCTGAAACAAATTGCTCAGCCACAGAGGTGAGGTTTATAGCATCAGTTAAGTGACTGTGAACATACAACAGAAACAGATTGTTTAGCCTACATTGTGTCGTGGTGCTTCGTAAAAATGTTTTTAATCTTCTAAGGGATGAAAATCCACGTTCAGCTGTGGCACTACTAACAGGGATGGTGAAAACAATTTTTAACAGTTTATCAATTTCACTCAGCATATTCTTGTAGATAGGACTTTATCCATAGCTTGGGCAATAGTTCTAAGGTTTGTTGTCTTCTTTATACTGCCATCCATTGCTGTTTTTATCATGTCTTGTACCATTGGCAGTTGAACAGCTAATTGAGACTTGTCAATGTCACCCTCTATGAACTTGGAAATAGGGTCTGTAATTTCTGTTACAGTCCCATTGGCAGCAGAGAGTAAAAGACATTCAATTTCTTGGGCTAGTTGTAGATCAGACTGTTCAAATCTCTGTTCAACTTCTCCATACACTACTTCCAATGCCTCAAAGAAAATATGTCGGTGTCTATCCTTCAGAACACTGTATCGATGAGGACTTTTTCCAGTATCATATCTCCTAGGAGTCTTTCTGGCCCGTGGGAGAGTTGGTTCATCTGTTTTACTGGAAGCTTGGCCTACTACTTCTGTGTAAATTGCATCAAATTTGGATTCATTTCATTGTGACTTCAGGTGTTTTACAAGGAGTTGGGCACCTCTGATGGCTTCCTGGAATGTTATGTCAACAGACTGGAGGTTTATGGACAATTGTTCACATGTAGAGAAGATCAAATGAGCTAACTTCAGCCCGAAAAATGTGTCAAACATCTCCAATTGAATTAGCATGCCATGAGCTTTCGCAGCATACTAATCATGACATGACCTTTCTTCACTTCTTCTAAGGTTGCTTTCTGCATGTCATAATTCAGCAGGATACTCTCAATGGCTGTATGCCTGACCATCCAATGAGTGGGGCACAGGGTTCTCCCTTTAGCGTTTTCACCACTATTAAATGCAAGCTGCTTGCTAAGTGTACTAAAAAGTGTACTTCTCTTGGGCGAAAATTTAATCAGCTTTCCCAGCTCTAACACAAGATTGTGAATATTTTTGAATGAGGTCTACACTTTTCGACACTTCTTGAACACATGAGTTTAGACTATGGGCTAGACAGTGGACATAAAGAGCACGATCACAATCTTCCTTTACTAGTGCCTGTACACCTCTTCGAATCCCGCTCATGTTTGCTGCCCCATCGTAGGCTTGTCCACGACACATAGTGAAAGATAGAGTACATTTAATCAAAACTTCTTTGATTACACTGAACAAGGTTTCTGATTTAGTGTCTGGTAACTGCACGAGTACGAGCACATTCTCATGAATGTCATAGTGAGTATCAACATAGCGAACTGATATACTCATGACTTCATTGTGTGAAATATCGGTAGCTTCATCAGCGATAATTGCATACCACATTGCTTCTTTCACCATAGCTAGAATACTTCTGAGTACACACTGACCCATAGTAGTGATAAGCTCATTCACTACAGGTGGAGAAAGGTACTCTCTCTTACTTAGCCACTCTTGCATTGGTCTGTTATTCTCAGCTAGGATTAAAAGCAATTGATTAAGGTTCCCATCTAATAATGCATCAACAGATTCATTATGTCCCCTCAATGCTAGTCCTTGACGGCTTAGGTAACGAATACAAGATACCAACATTTCCCTATGAAAGCGTTTACGGTCTTCACATTGAATACAAAGCTGTACCCCTATATCTGTGTTTCATGGAGAGCTTTAATGTAGCTTCTTTGTGCATTTGGCTTCTCTTATGTTCATTANGGCCTGCATGACTGGATCACTTGAGGCTGCCTCTCTGATTTGTTTCAGTCGATCTTTCGAAATCGCCAATGTTGACGTGTGATCAATACTTTCCAGCTCTTGATCAAAGGCACATGTATGGACTTCAGGAAGATAGGCCCGGCTGAGGGTATCTGCCAGGTACATGCTCTTGCCTTTCTTGTATGTAACTTTCAACGTGAACTTCTGGAGTTGCAGTAGCATCCGCTGTAGTCGGCTCGGTGCACTGTTGAGTGGCTTTGCGAATATGGATACTAATGGCTGGTGATCAGTTTCAATGTTCACCACATCTCTCTCGTAGATATATGACTCAAAATGTTGACAGGCATAGACAATGGCCAACAGCTCTTTTTCAATCTGGGCATATCGAGTTTCCGTTGGAGATAGTGCTCGGGAAGCATATGCTACTGGTTGGCCATTCTGCATCATAGATGCTCCGAGTCCAGATTGAGAGGCATCACACTGTAAGGTGACCTTGTCCTTTATGTTGTAGTACCTGAGCACTGGTGTGCTGGCAACTGCTTTCTTGAGCCTGTCCAAGGATCTTTGTTGGGCAGTGCCCCACTCCCATTCAATATCTCTTTGTGTCAGCTCTCGTAGTGGCTTTGTTATGTCAGCTAGATGTGAAAGAAACTTGCTGAGGTATTGTGCCAGCCCCAGTAGCCGTTGTACTGCAGCTACATCTTCCGGTCGGGGCATCTCCAGTATTGCTTGCACTTTACATGGATCTATGCTCAGACCATTCTCTGTTGCTACATGACCGATGAAAGGTACCTCTGACAATCGCAGCTTTAGCTTCTTGTCATTCAGCCTGAGGTCTCGCTCGTCACATCTCTGTAGGAATGATTCCAACTTGTCGTCATGATCCTCTGTAGCTGCTTTGATAGTATCTCCCCGCCCAATAGCCACAACGTCATCAGCAACTACTTCGATGCCGTCGAGCCCTTCAACTACCTCATGCATTCGTCGCTGAAACACCTCTGGGGCCGAGCTGATTCCAAATGGCATCCGCTTCCACCTGTACCGTCCAAATGGAGTGTTGAATGTTGTAAGTAGAGAGGACTCCTCGTCTAATGGGATGTGCCAGAATCCATGCCTGACATCTAGGACTGTGAACAGCTTGGCTCCATGTAATCGTGTAGCAATCTCTTCAATGGTGGGGAGTGGGTAGTGCTCTCGTCGGATAGCTTGATTCAGGTCCTTGGGATCGAGACAAATCCTCAGCTTGCCATCTTTCTTGGGAATAACTACAATAGAGCTAATCCACTCAGTTGGCTCGGTGACTGGTGTAATGATGTCCTGCTGGACAAGCTCCTCAAGGGTTACTTGTAACTGTTCCCTCAGTGCTACTGGTACGCGTCTGGGTGCATGTTGTACAGGATCCACCTGGCTATGGAGCCGGATATGATAGTCTCCCTCTAGACGGCCGACTCCCTCACTGAAAACACGTGCATATTTCTGGACAAGTTGTTCTTGTGTCAGTGGACTCTTGGGACTACTACTCAACGCATACACCTCCTTGCTACCCGTCATGGGTTTGTTCATCCGGTCATTGTCGAGATAGGCGATGATGTTCATGCCTAGACAAGCTCTTCTTCCAAGAAGTGGCCGAATGTTGTTAAGATCAACTATTCGGCAATCCAGTTTACAGCTCTGTTCCCCTCGCCAGACCTTGCCAATCACTGGAATAGCAGAACCTCCATAGGCTGTAATCGTTTGCTTCATGGGCGTCATGTGAGCTAGTCGGAATCTCTCGTGGCTTTCTTGTACAACTCCAATGGCACTACATTGCACTGAGCTCCCGTGTCTACCTCGAAGCGGAGGTAATTTCCGCTCTCTAGCTTCAGTGTGACCATCTGGGAGTCCTCAACGCTAACAGCAGATATCTGGGCTTGGCAGTGGCGGATCTAGGAAATTGTATAGAGGGGTTCTAATCAATGCGCGCAGAGCGTGCGAAAATTTTTATGTAGCCATGCCCACTTCCGGTCACAACAGCCCTGCCCCTTTAGCGCTCGTGCAGCTAAAATTTTGCCAAAAAAGCCTGAGTGGAAGACAAAAACGGCAAGAAAGAGAAGAGTCAGAAACTCTATATTTTTTACAAAAAACTAATATTTAGTGTGATTTTGAGTTGCTTTTAGTATTTTTAAGTTGAAAGGAGGGTTCCGGCTTGGCCTTTTCCAATCTGCACAGTTAATTATAATGCGAGGTCTCAGCTGAAAGGGGGGTTCCATGGAACCCATGGAACCATGCCTAAATCCGCCACTGCTTGGTAGATCACTTCGTCATCCTCTTCTTCAATGACCCTCACAGTCTTCTTTGTCAGTTTGCTGCGGCATTTGATAGCAAAGTGGTTTAGTTTGTGGCACTTGTTACAAGCTTTCCCATAGGCAGGGCATGTCTCTCGCTTGTGGAGTTCGTGTTTGGGGCCACAGTTCCAGCATTCTCGCGGGGCTCGTTCCCCTGTGTCTTTTGTTTTTGGTGGCTGTTCTTGATCATTGTTGCTGATTGCATTCACTATGGTACTCTGCTCCACTATCTTCATACCATTCAAAAGGTACGTTTTTTCGAGGCTGGCAATACTGCTGGAACTTCTGTAATTGGTTTAATCTTAGCATTGTCACCTTCTTCGTTGCAGGTAAATGTACTGAAGACTTCTCGTGCGTCATCACCGATGACGGTTAGTAATGTAGCAACTTGGATTGCTTCGGACTTTTTGCTTAGCTCTGTTGCTAGCGAATAATTGTCCCAGGCAATTTTGAATTTCTTCCACTTGAGGGCTGCCTGAGTATCATGTATTTCCAATGCCGACGGCGGTGGTAACGAGTAGCCACCACTCGCCATCTTGGTGACCACGTGTTAGACAGTCACGTTTGAATCAATGCCGATCGTGCTTGATGGCTGCTCCGTATCTGATCCTTCAATTCTACTCTAGTATCAGTTTCTTTCTTTTCTTTTTCTTGCGATGGTTGCTGGGCCCTATCCCACCGCTGCCACCATGTAACGCTACTCTTTATTAGTAACTCTCTTTCATTTCATTTCTCAAGACCATGATCACATGACAATCACAACTGATGAATAATATATGAATTAACTTGTTACACATTTATCCATGAACATGAAGACAAATTTGACACTATTTGTTAGAGTACTAAACCCACCAAGGAAAGAGTCATTAATTGGTGTAAGGATAATTGTATTGAATAAAAATACATTCATGTACTTGTGCATTTTCACAGGCTTCACTTGGATGTACGTCTGTAGCCCATAAAAGAAAAGGGAAGAATTTGCCACCAAATAAGAAAAGTCACCTATAAGCAAGGTTAAAATTTATGTGTCATTATGTACAAGTGTGCGTAGCATTATACACATCGATGTTGTATATAATTATACACAGAAGATCCAAGTGAATTGTAATAACATTCCAGGAAAGAAACACAAGAGCATCAACTAGTCACATCCAACACATTATTAAAATATATTTGCATGCATGTAAATTATTGTTGTATATGTAAAGTTGTGTATTTTATCTGGTCCACAATCAACAGGATGTCCCTGAAGGGTGTAACAAAGATTTTCAAACAGGGTGTTATTATGTTAGCAATAATATTTCTGTTTTGTAACTACTCTATACTTGTGTATTTATTATACAGAAATGTTGTTCATGCAGGTGAAAAGTAAAAAAAAAAACATTGGAAATGTAATGAGACATAGATCGTAAAAAGAAGATGAAATGGCTGTTAGAGTGTGTGTGCAGAATTCTTCCTGTATAGTTAACAATCTCCTTATTGAGTCTCTCATTTTGCCCATGGGAAGAATTCCTTACACACTCTAACAGCCATTCCATCTTGTTTGCGTTCTTTTTATGATTAACCGATTACCTGCAAAGTACGCACTTGTGCGTACTAAAAAATTCAATTTTTAAACGCGAAGTACGCACTTTTGCGTACTATGACCTTTAGCGCTATTGTTTAGACAAAGCGTCTAAGCACTGAACTCCGAACTTCCGGCACAAATAGCTTTCTACTAAAATACAAAGTTTGAGTTGAAACTCTTGTGGTAGCTAAATGACTAGGTCACGATCGCCGCAATCACGATTGTGATGTTTAGATTGACATTTTCTCTACAGCTTTTTGAGGGACAAGCTTCAAAGTTGCTACGTAGGTGCAGGGATAGTTAGGCTATATAGCCATAGCATCGCTTTTGTAAGCGTTGCTGCCTACCTACAAAAAAAGCCTAAGATGCTAAAATTTTTTAGCGTATTAGACAATTAGACCATTCTGTACTTTAGCTCTTTTTTTACAGCTAAAAGCTACACTAGAGCAGCGAGGCTTGCATCATAGTTAGCATAAAAGTTGCTTAGCTGCATCATAAAAGAAACAGAGTCCAAACTGTCCTTGTAAAAAATAATGCGTTGCTACTAAAATTTGAATTTTAATCTTCACGGTATGACGTAATTAATTTCAAATTTAAACGAGCGTGTAATCGGTTAAGCCATTCCTGTGTCTTATTACATTTGCGATGTGTTTTTTTTACTTGTTTTTTACTAGCTACGTGTGCCATTTGCTCGTCCAACGTACACCTGCATTAGGCAATACACATGTACCAATCTTTTTTATTGATACTTGATTTGATCAATTAATGATTTAGCACACATAGCTATGTAATTTAAAAGTAACACTATATGTGACCAAATTTTGGAAAACCGACCAGATGTAGTCATATGCAAATTTTGAGATAGCGCTTGCATTGTAATCTACATCATTGCAGCTAGCTATTATCCGAATTTGAAGCGGCTAGGTGCTATAGTTTTGGAGATATGAGCTCAAATATACCGACCGTTCATTCCAAAATCGTGAGCGAATACGTTGCTAAGCGCGAGTACACAAACTCCGTATACTATCCGTGTTACAAACAATTTGTTTGTGTTACAATTTTACAGAGATGCCAACTCTCACTCATTGAGTGTGAGACTCACGCATTTACTCTTGATCTCACGCTCTCACGCTTACAATTTAGTAACTCACGCATTTGCTTCTCGGATTTTACAATACTGTCTCTATGATCATCGCTGAAGCGCTTCGCTTGGGCAGGCTTGCTATCCGGCATAAATTTTCACATACAGTGACACTGGTGATCCTTACCAGGTTCAGGAAATTTACAGCCAATAATGTCACAAGGCTGTTTAGGCGCGCGCGCGCACTTGCAATAATGTAAATTAAACCCATACCAGCTGACTGTCAGCTGACTGTGGTACATAAAAAATCAATGGATGGCAGAGCCGGAGCCTACTCAGCATCACTACTGTATCGTGATGATGACAATCTAGAAGAGGAAGAAGAAGGTCCTTCATCACCTAAACGGCTCAAGGCAGATACTCATTCTATAAAGAAATGGACGGGAGCTGCTATATACAAAACTAAATTTCAAAGATCATGGGAGAAGAAGTGGCCTTTTGCGGTGCCTGTACCTAGCAATCCCCACTCTTTTCGTTGTACTGTATGTGCTAAGAATGTGTCTTGTGGACATCAAGGAGAGAGAGACCTAATTCGTCACAGTGAGTCTGCACAGCACAAGAAAAATGTTCAGTCTCTAAAGGACAACCAAAGCTAAATTTTGGACCTAGCCCCGAAGCACTGATGTTAAAGGACAAGGTATTTGCTCATAAGTTAGGTGTTTTTTTATTCTTTTATTTTTTGGTTTGACTGTACGTACAGATAGTTCGAGCAGAATTCAAGATGGCCAACCTATTAGTTCAGCACAACATCCCCATAGCTGTTTCAGTTCATCTGGGACCAATAATGAAAGACATATTTCCTGATAGCTCCATTGCACAGGGATATGCATCTGCTCGGACAAAGACCACCTGCATTATCAATGGTTCTCTTGGGCCACATTTTAAATCTGCTCTTGTAGATGCTATGAAATTAGGGCCATTTTCGATTGCTGTTGATGGGTCTAACGACAATGGGCTAGAAAAACTCAACCCAGAGTCTGGCAAGGTGGTAACACATCTACTGGATATGTGCCTGACGACTGGTAAATTGCATGGTTTAATTATAATAATAGATTTCTATAATTTCTGTTATTATACAGGTGAGACTTCTGCAACTGCTGAGGCCATTTTTAACAAGATGGATGAGGTGCTTTTAAGCGTTGATGTTCCATGGGATAACTGTGTTGGAGTCAGTGTGGACAACACTTCTGTAAATCTAGGAAAGAGAAATTCCATAACGACACGAGTGCTTCAGAAGAACTCTTCAGTTTACTTCATGGGGTGCCCCTGCCATATTATTCACAACATATTAGGAAAAGCAGCAGAAGCATTTACACAGGTATTCATTGTAAAACTGAATCATTATCCCATACTTAATCTACCTTTATTCACACTACGGTAGTACTGGGTACATAGTAATAGCACGGATGGCTCATTAGCGCAATACAAATATTCACGCGAATAACTGCAAAAACTGAGCGCTTGGCACTAAAAGGCTTCTTAAGCTACTATTTAGCTCTTTCTCTCTCTAATAAGCCCAAAAACATGGCCTAAAACCATCGTGAAGTACCAAACTAAAATATGCCTAACCTCCAAATTTCTCCATCTTCTTCTTATTCTTCTTCTATCTTCTCACGCCATACCTCAAAGACCATTCACTTTTAGAAGCTGATTCTTGAACGAACAAACTTGGTTTCTTTGTCTTTAATCGCTTTTGCCATCGGTTTTTTGTGTCTCTCATTGAGTCGCTAGATACAAAGAGAAAAGCGCCTTCTCCATATGGCAGCCATTAATTTCTAAACTCATGCATTATTCATAAGCTAGCTAAACGACCCTTTCCATATCCAAGTGCGCGTTATTTGGAATCTATTGCAAACATGCAGTGCCCCAAGTTGTGTCCTCTTCTGTGTTCAGTTCTTCAGTAGGGAAGTTAAGACACACATATAATTGACATAAATCTCATTTAGCTTGGGATTTCAGAGTTTCAGCTGTCTGAAAGGCATAACTCAGTACTGCATGTAGGGTTCACTGGTCAGCCTCAGGCTGGCCCGCGAGACTAAGTTCAGTGTTGGCATTGCAAGTTCTCTACTCAGGCTAACGACTAAATTCAACTGGTATTATAAATAATTATTCAAAAAAAATGCAAACATAGGAATGGCCAAATCGTAAAAAAGTGAGCAAGGAATGGTTGTAAGATTGAGCAAGTTTATTCCTGTGCCTACAATGTCATTGAGCTCAGTAGGGATATGAACATAAGGTGACACAGTGAAATGAACTCGCTCAATCTTACAACCATTCCTATCTTGTTTGCTCACTTTTTTACGATTTGGCCATTCCTATGTTTGCATTACATTTCTAATGTTTTTTGTACTTGTATATTATAGGTGTGCCACTTTGATGTTGAGGAGCTGATGATAGACAATTTCTACTATTTTGACAAGAGTAGTAAAAGAAAAAATGTTCTTGTTGGCTATTACCACTTCTGCGATGTTGAATACCGAAAGATTCTTAAACATGTCAGTACAAGATGGCTCAGCCTTGAAACAGCGATCGATAGAATATTGCAGGCAGTATCCTGGACTGAAGTCATTCTTTCAGAAGGTTTGTGCACTGTGAATTGCCAAAATACAATGATATCAGATAATTCAAGTATAATAACATGTTATCTTGCAGAAGATTCATCTGCACGCTTTAATTGATCGTCTGGTGTCAGCCTACGAAAACACACTGACAGAAGTGTATCTTCTATTTTATCATTCTGCTCTGCAATTGTTTAAGAATACAAATTTGTTCTTACAAAGAAATGACCCTATTATACATGTTCTGGTCGATCAGTTGAACAGTTTTGTCAAGAATCTTCTGGGAAAATTCGTCAAAGTTCATGCTATCAGAGATGCCGGTGCTGACATCATTACCTCTGTAGTGTATTCCCGTGAAATGCAACTCGATGGTAAGTCATTATATAATACACACCACTTGCACACACACACACACACACACACACACACACGATTGTCATGCACATGCACTGATCAACAGTTAGATGTATTTATACTTACACTGCACATGCATGTAGATAACGAGTTGCATATCGGTCTACTAACACGTCAAATGTTGAAACGACTCGAAGAGAATGGTGACATTTCACATTCTGAGGTTTCTCGATTCTACCATGCAGTACGTCGTTTTTATGTCTGTGCTACTGACTATGCATTTGCTAACCTACCACTAGAAGATGCAGTGCAAGATTTGTGAATTTTGATATCGAGAAAATGCCAACTTCTCTCGAGTTGAATTTTTTGTAGCAAAGTACCCTTCAATTCTTGAAGCTGATTCTACTCATCTAAACACGCTTGAAGAGGAGTTTCTCGATTATCAGCTCATGAATAGATCAGAGATACCACAATTTGTTTGGGATTCATCTTTGGTAAAGGAGACTGATAGTCGCATATATTTTCGAATGGATGTGATATGGGCTTATTTAAGCTCTGCAAAGAATCCTGATGGGATGTTGAGGTTTGGAAAGCTAGCTAGAGTTGCAAAGCTAGTTATTGTTCTACCACACTCCAATGCTGATGAGGAGAGAGTTTTCAGCATGATTCAAAAAAATGAGACGGCTTTCAGGCCTAACCTTAAACCCTACAAAATGCAATTATAACTAAGCTTGCTAATCCTGAACCATGCTACAAATACGAACCAAAGAAGTCAGTTTTGGAAGCTGCCAAGAAATCAACAAAGAAATACAATCATGCTCATTGTACAAAGTAACTGTCATTCTGAACTGTAACTTTTACAATATTAATGACTAATGAAGTTTTAAATTATTTGATTATGTGTAAAGTTTTTTGTATCATGTAATGAAGTGACTGCATGCCACAGTCTTGTCTCACTTATTGTGACCCAATCTCACTCGTTTCAATACTTGTTCTCACTCATTCCTTGTGGGTAAGGTTGGCATCTCTGATTTTAGTGTAGTATTAGAATATGCATGAAGTTAGTTGAAGCACTTGTTAAAACTTACTTTATGAGCCTTTTTAAAGACACAGAAGACCAGGGAGCCTTCCAGGACTCGAGAATTCAACAACTAGGTAAGTAAGTCTACTAGAGTAACTAAGCTATAAATGGCGCAGAAATAAGCACCCAATATTAATGCATGCATCTATAGCTATTCTAACTGTAGGAAACAGTTTAGCTAATACTTATTGCCCATAATAAGAACCACTTCCCCCACAAATTTCATTGCAAATTTATACTGACAATGTACAATACATTCATTCATTATTATGCACAGATAAACAGCTCCTGGCATAGCCCAGCGATTCTGCAACACTGTGGGCCATCTTCTGATCATCTGGAAGAGATTTCTTTCTGCTAGTTCATGAACAATGCATTGTTTTTTTTTTGTTGCACAATAAATATGCAAGATTATAATGAGATGCACAGCAGCAGCTGCATCATGTACTTATCAGAATAATTAATCAATGAACATGGCAACGCATCCCGTGTACAATCAGGAGAGAAGCTAGCCATGGTTGACATAGCTGCATTCAAACGCTTATATCTCTGCAATAGAAGCAGCCCCACCCATAATATCACGTCTGCAACTCGCCAAGGTGTGCCCCTCCCCATTGGTGCAAAAAAATTAATTTCGCGCGCGTGTCGCGAATTACACTACAATCGCCGATTACTACCGTATTCGTTCTAATTACAGCACCAAAAAAAAATATTTACGTTTTGAGAATGGACCTCCATTAGAACCTGGAAAGAATCGTTGGTCTGGAATGGTGCTTGATTTAGGGCGGACCTTAGCAATAGAGCGAGCTTGGAACTTTTGAAGTGGGTGTGGTCAAGTACTGTTCATGTGTTGCGTGATTTTTCTGTGGTGGAAGACTGAGTAAGAGACCTGTCACCTCTTATCGATTCCAATTACCTCGCAATTGATCTCACCATCGTAAAACACCAGCAAATCCTGGATATTTCTTTTGGAACATGACCAACAGTCAGTGTAGGAGAACCAGTGCTTGTCTGGACTACAGCAACAGCAAACTGATCTTCAGCATTCCCATGCTGTTGTGCAGTGTACAAGTGTTCATGAAGAACTGGTGTCCAGATAGCATTGTAGACGTGAAAACCACGGATAACACTGTCTATGGAAATTACTCCATCGTTAGGTATACAAGTGTGTTTTATCCTTTCACTTTTCGACTTGTTCAATCACTAATCACTTTTAAATTATAAAAATTAATCATTATAATGACACCAAAAAGTGGAGATTTGATTGTGGCAGATAAATGAGATTAAACTTGAATATGAGGTGATTACAATGCAGGCAGTTGTGAGAGAAATCTTAGTCAGAATTCGAATCCGAGCCAATTTCAGAGTACTCCATCTCAGAGTAGTCGGATTCGGAGCAATCCCTGAAAGGGTAGAGTTGATCAGGTTGGTCACTTGAAGGCTTGTTGAGAGAGCCAGAAACATCATCGCTGTCCGAACTGTCAGAATCCAAGAATGGATCTTGAGTTGGTTCTACATACCCCATGTGCTCCTCCCCAAACACCGAGATCATGACTTCCTTTATCTCTTGGTGAACGGCATCATTCCTGGTGTAGACAGGATCTTGCACAATGCCAATCACTCGAAAGGACTTCTCAATGGTTGTTGGGTGCTGTTCAACACGATCTGAAGCTTCTTTTATTCATTCCACAAGAGTAGTCTTGGAAGCTGGTGTCACTTTTGCAACCGCTGTTTCGGCTTCTTTGACCATGCGATCACACCAGCTTTGACGAATGAATAATTTAAATGGCTTGTTCACGCTCACATCTAATGGCTGTAGAATAGAAGTGCAACCACCTGGGATTACCAGCAACTTGGTACGGCATTTGTGGAATGAATCCTTTACTGCATCAGTAAGATGGCCACTAAAGGTGTCAAGGCTGAGGAGAGCAGGTTTCCCACAAACATAAGGTTTCCATACCTGTTCAATCCATTCCAGCATTCGGATCTCATCCATCCAAGCTTTGGGCTGTGTCGTACATACGACCCCTTTCGGTACCTTCAGCTTTGCCAAGGTCCTCTTGGTCTTCCCTTTGAACACAACAAAGGGGGGAAGCATCTTACCCAAAACAGAGTAGCTGTAATTCTATTCTTCTCTGAGGCTGTGGTTCTCACATTGATGGTATTTTTCCCTTTCTTGTCCACAACCTTGCCAGGCAGGAGGTCCAGGTACACAGGGGTTTCATCCTTGTTGCATATGTAGTCGAGTGGATAATCACCATCTTCGAAGATGCTGGCCACTTCGCTGCGAAATGCAGTTATCTTGACTTCCAGATCTTTAGGGAGGGTTTGACTCACATGCGTTTTGGCTCGTAACACGAGATTGTTCCTTTTCATGAACTTCCTGACCCAGCCCTCAGAAGCCTTGAATGTTGGCATAACAGGCTTGATGAGAGACAGAGCTTTGCATCGTATGACCTGAGTTGTCACTGCGACACCATCTGCTTCACTTTTCTCAAGAATCCAACAAACAAGCTTCTCTTCCAGTTCTTTCGGGTAGGATAGCTTTCGACCTTGCCCTTTTATGTGCTGCCTTTTCGTCGGATTCTTAATCTTAGTAACCCTCTCCTTCATCCATCGGCTTGCATTGGTGTGGCTAACATTGAAGTGCTTTGCTGCCTTTCTCACGCCGTGATGCCTGGCATACTCAGCATTACTCTTCTTTTGCCCCTTGGAATACATCTTCCGTAGTGGCTTTGCAGGCATCACGGTTTCCTTCTAAGTGGCGTCAAATGCAGAACGTTAGCCATTAAAAATTTAACCCGTTTTTCACTAAAAGTATATTTGAGCAGGCGCAAAATTAAAACCACGTGGCTTTTCCCACATTACCCGCCAAAATCTAAAAGATGAAGCGCTTGAGACTGTCTCTGGGGGCTTCTAAAGTTCCTGCTACTAACCAAGATAGAGCTACATCCTGTGAGCATCCTGGAGTGTACAATCTTGGAGTTATCAAATCTCCTGGATTTACTAACCCTTCAAATATTTGCTATGCTAACACTGTACTGCAGTGTTTGTTCAACAGCTCACAGTTTAAGACAGTAAATCAACTTGTTTTCGAGTGCTCACTAGAAAAAGGTATTTGACAATGTAAAGTGAGCTTGTACATTGTAGAAATGGAATATATATAGGTCTACTAAAGTCCATAATACATGAAATGGCGTAACACATGACCAAAATGTGATCCATTATAATTATAGTCACTGGGATAGTTGCTGCACTTAAAGAGTTGGTTGAGAGGTACCAGTACACACCCAATGGAAGCGTGCTCCCCACAGACATTCTATGTCAGAACCTGCAGGGTATACAATGTGAAATTAGCAAATAAAATGCTTGTAACTGTGATGTAATAACATCAACAACTTCAGATATTTCTTCCACTATAGTGCAAGGAGAACAACAAGATGCACAAGAGTTTTTTGTCAAACTGTTTGAAAAATGAGTACTGTTTCAGAAAGGTTTGATACAAAGACTTTATAAGTAGCAAGCATACATAATTCGATACATCATGCTTGATGTATACACACAGCATACGGCAGTGTATTGATGAGTCCCTGGCCACTGAAATAACACAAACAGGTTCAAGTTGATGAAAAATATAGCATTGCCTAAACTTTAAATGAAATTAAAACTCTACAGTGTGCTGCCAACACTGTACTCACAATACTTCAACAACACAAACTGAGCTCATGTTGGAATTGTATATCAATGTAAGGCTATGATAATCAATTTTTAAATTAGCAGTCAATCCCCCCTCCCCCCCACCCCTGTTTGGATCACCCATACTTATAGCAAGGTATACACTACGTACAAGACATACTCACAAGATTTGTGGAATATCAAGAAAGAGTACCTGACTACAAATGTGAAAGGTAATAAATTTTAACAGACAATTATGCACAATGTATATACCCATGACAATCGTATGACATTGTTTGCAATCTGCAATACTATATTATAGCTGTGGCCAATTGGGTATAATTAGAAGAAGTCAGTGCACAAAACTACCAAAGCTTATGTGTGTACATGTAACAAAAGGAAGGTGTGTCAAATTATGTAAATCTAATTGGATGTTAATTACAATGATTATCTCTCGAAAAATTTTAATTTAATTTGATAGCAATGCATCAAAAGTTTGGATTGAGGTTGGTTATCATGATTGTAAAGAGATAAGTTTGTATAAAGATATTGTATCAATAATGTGTAGACAACAATGGTGCGTATCAATGGATCTACCTCACAAACATACAAACTAAGTGGTGTCATAGTCCACAAAAGACTCAGTCAGACACTAGGGCATTACACAGCATTTTTCCGGTCAATCAATGATAGATATCAATGGTTTTATGCTGATGATTCACAGGTAAAAAAAAGTTTATAGTTTGTTAATTTTCATGCTGCAGGAGTAATTAACTGTTAATAAACGAACACAGGTTCTCCCAGTGAGTACTGCGACTGTGTTGCAACAAGATGCATTTATGCTCATGTATGAGCTACAAGCTGATGGTCAGTATGTATCAACAATAAATTATATATGCTGTGTGAACAATCGCAATAGAGCTTGCATTTACCTTTATATAGTGTATTTTAAAATTTATGATTACTATTATTACAGGAGCAAAGCAAATAACATTGCCACTTAGTGTATGCTAGAGAATTCCAGGACAGGCCTATCTCAGTGATGAGGTACAGGATTTCAAGATTAATGAGTAAATTAACAGCAGATTATAATGGATGCAATTTCCTATATTCTAAATCAGGACATCCATACATACATGCAACTTATTTCTTTTGAAGCCAATCAGGTAAATAAACACATGCATGGAATGTATAATATAACTTCTACAATGTTCTTCTGTACATAAACATAGGCTGGGAAACGTGTACTTGCTATTAGCATACCACACTACCAACCAAATGGGTATAAAGGAGTATCACGTTGGCTGCGAGGAGTATGTTATCAAATTTTAGGCAATACATAAATATGCATACATGATTTCAGTTATTATCGATTTTTGTAGGTAAATATTATGGAACAAGACTATGTTATCTATCCAATATATCTTGGGGCACACTGGACACTTTTGGTAAATGGATGATATAAATGAGTACTATATGAGTTGACATTATTACACATTATAATGGACACTTTACAGATCCTTGACATTAGATCCAAAACAGCTGAATACTATGACTCATTTCATGCGGATCACCCCGTAACGTGGACATACTTAAAGTACAATATATTGCACTTATATAATAATAATGCCCAGGCCCCTAGCCGTTAATTTTGTGTTGCAATGTTTGTGTGTGTGTGTGTGTGTGTGTGTGTGTGTGTGTGGTTTGTGTATATGCGTGTGTGTGCATGCATGTGTGTGCATGTACATGTGTGCGTGTGCATGTGTGTGCATGTACATGTGTGCGTATGCGTGTATGGGCCATGTAAATGTGTTGTGTGTGTGCGTGTATGACAATTGCAACTATACATCTATTAGGTCTTTCATTAGTGAGAGATGTCAACACTATGAGCTTGAACCTCCAAAATGGAATGAGTGGTTGTACACTTGCTGTATGGTACGTACATGCAATTCCATGCTTGCTATTATCAAGGGCCTATCTACTGCTCAAGGGCCTATCTACTGCCGAAGGCATTGTATAACATAACAAGTAAAAAAAAAACATTAGAAATGTATAATGAGACACAGGAATGGCTAAATCGTAAAAAGAACGCAAACAAGATGGAATGGCTGTTAAGAGTGTGTGCAGAATTCTTCCTGTATGGGCTGCATTTAACAAACGTTACTGTCTAGGAT
>CAXIPT010000041.1:76348-148854 GCA_964030475.1 Tethya wilhelma
TGTCGGTCATATATTGCATAAATTCCATTAATTCCTCATTCTGTACCAGATATAATTAAGATACCTTGTATATGCATGCACATACGCATGCATTAGCTAGGTTACTGATTATTCATACAAGTGTTGCTTGTTTACGTTCATAAATATTGAGATCATAGTTTACAAAAATTAATGTAGATGCATGGCTCCATGGATTTCGTTTACTACACAATGTTAATTCAGTGATGATCAGTATAGGTATTCTCAGCCCTGATGAAGCTGTATAGATGATCGCGGGGTACAATATGCATCATCATAAAACTTAGAAACTCCATGTAATGTTGTACATGAGTAACATGACTGTGTGGTGCACAGAAACCTCTTTTGTGCAAAATCAGTGAATGCTAGTTAGGCATACGTAGTACTGCTCAATATATGTTCAACTGTGCTCAAAGCGGGTCACCATAGTAACTTCAGTATGTAATTTTTGACCATCAACAGCTAGCCAGTGGTGGGTGTATCAAGTTGGGGTTTGGCAATGGAGTGGAGTTTGTGGCTTCTAACCATGCTTGCAGTGAGTGTGTTGGTCTTTCCTATACAGCTTCCTCAAACCTGTTATTCCAGTTGAAGTTGATTGGAGTCGGTCAGTGCAGTCAATGGCTTCTTAGAGTAAGTCATTCAGTCAAGAACACATACAACTATTACAGCAACATGTAGTTTCCCATCTAAAGGTTCACCACATGTGTACGTGGAATCATGTCTCTAAGAGTCATTTGGTTGAATGTGTCTGAGCTTCAGCCACATGCACACGTACACTGGGGACAATCACATATGCAGCCCAAGCAAAGTGAAACCTCTCCATAAAGAATGTGTAGTGTAGGCCCGGGCATGCACAGTAGGCACACATTATGCTAAAAATAAACTATTATGATGATGATAATAGTGTTGCAATACTAGTACTAGTGTGGTGGATCAGCTGTTAGTGGTTTCAGTATCAGTCCCAATGGGCTTCAACACATCCAAGTCAGGCATGCCAGAGTTGAGAATGGAAATGCTAAGGTCTTCCATTTCTGGTAGGACAAGTTTTTTCTAGGATTGTGCAATGTATAAAAATTTGACTATAATTTTTTTATAAACTATTATTGTAAATAATAGTTCGGAGTACACATACATTGTGTAGTCTATCAACACCTTTTTTTCTACCCTGATCACTATACACACATTGATTGTATTTGAGAGCTCCTTTCTACGCATGTATGTATGAAGGTGTGTTTCGTGTCAACACATTATATACTCACATTAACTAATTCACACAGCTTCCTTTCAATCCAGTGAGTAACACGGGAGTACGTCACTTCACGATGGCCTAGTTTGGGTTTAGCCACCAACTCCAACTTAGGACTGCCTTCAAAGCCATACCTGAGAGGCATTCATACAGTGTATAAGATCAACCAGTGTGAAGTAGACTCAGCCCTATGTTTGCCTAATGTTTTTTGTACTTGTATATTATAGGTGTGCCACTTTGATGTTGAGGAGCTAATGATAGACAATTTCTACTATTTTGACAAGAGTAGTAAAAGAAAAAATGTTCTTGTTGGCTATTACCAGTTCTGCGATGTTGAATACCGAAAGATTCTTAAACATGTCAGTACAAGATGGCTCAGCCTTGAAACAGCGATCAATAGAACATTGCAGCAGTATCCTGGACTGAAGTCATTCTTTCTTTCAAAAGGTTTGTGCACTGTGAATTGCCAAAATACAATGATATCAGATAATTCAAGTATAATAACATGTTATCTTGCAGAAGATTCATCTGCACGATTTGATCATCTGGTGTCAGCCTACGAAAACCCACTGACAGAAGTGTATCCTCTATTTTATCATTCTGCTCTGCACTTGTTTAAGAACACAAATTTGTTCTTACAAAGAAATGACCCTATTATACATGTTCTGGTCGATCAGTTGAACAGTTTTGTCAAGAATCTTCTGGGAAAATTCGTCAAAGTTCCTGCTATCAGAGATGCTGGTGCTGACATTATTACCTCTGTAGTGTATTCCCGTGAAATGCAACTCGATGGTAAGTCATTATATAATACACACCACTTGCACACACACACACACACACACACACATACACACACACACACACACACACACACACACGATTGTCATGCACATGCACTGATCAACAGTTAGATGTATTTATACCTACACTGCACATGCATGTAGATAACGAGTTGCATATCGGTCTACTAACATGTCAAATGTTGAAACGACACGAAGAGAATGGTGACATTTCACATTCTGAGGTTTCTCGATTCTACCATGCAGTACGTCGTTTTTATGTCTGTGCTACTGACTATGCATTTGCTAACCTACCACTAGAAGATGCAGTTTTACACAGTGCAAGATTTGTGAATTTTGAATATCGAGAAAATGCCAACTTCTCTCGAGTTGAATTTTTTGTAGCAAAGTACCCTTCAATTCTTGAAGCAGATTCTACTCATCTAAACACGCTTGAAGAGGAGTTTCTCGATTATCAGCTCATGAATAGATCGGAGATACCACAATTTGTTTGGGATTCGGCTTTGGTAAAGGAGACTGATAGTGGCATATATTTTCGAATGGATGTGATATGGGCTTATTTAAGCTCTGCAAAGAATCCTGATGGGATGTTGAGGTTTGGAAAGCTAGCTAGAGTTGCAAAGCTAGTTATTACTCTACCACACTCCAACGCTGATGAGGAGAGAGTTTTCAGCATGATTCGAAAAAATGAGACGGCTTTCAGGCCTAACCTTAAACTTGATGGAACCCTACAAATAGCTATTCTAACTGTAGGAAACAGTTTAGCTAATACTTATTGCCCATAATAAGAACCACTTAGCTTCTTTCCCCCACAAATTTTATTGCAAATTTATATACACAATGTACAATACATTCATTCATTATTATGCACAGATAAACAGCTCCTGGCATAGCCCAGCGATTCTGCAACACTGTGGGCCATCTTCTGATCATCTGGAAGAGATTTCTTTCTGCTAGAAGTGTTTAGTTCATGAACAATGCATTGTTTTTTTTGTTGCACATTAAATATGCAAGATTATAATGAGATGCACAGCAGCAGCTGCATCATGTACTTATCAGAATAATTAATCAATGAACATGGCAACGCATCCCGTGTACTAACAGGAGAGAAGCTAGCCATGGTTGACATAGCTGCATTCAAACGCTTATATCTCTGCAATAGAAGCAGCCCGACCCGTAAAATCACGTCCGCAACTCACCAAGGTGTGCCCCTCCCCATTGGTGCAAAAAAATTAATTTTGCGCGCGTGTCACGAATTACACTACAATCGCCGATTACTACCGTATTCGTTCTAATTACAGCACCAAAAAAAAAAAAATTACGTTTTGAGAATGGACCTCCATTAGAACCTGGAAAGAATCGTTGGTCTGGAATGGTGCTTGATTTAGGGCGGACCTTAGCAATAGAGCGAGCTTGGAACTTTTGAAGTGGGTGTGGTCAAGTACATATTTCCTGTTCATGTGTTGTGTGATTTTTCTAGTGGTGGAAGACTGAGTAAGAGACCTGTCACCTCTTATCGATTCCAGTTACCTCGCAATTGATCTCACCATCGTAAAATACCAGCAAATCCTGGATATTTCTTTTGGAACATGACCAACAGTCAGTGTAGGAGAACCAGTGCTTGTCTGGACTACAGACTGCATATAAAAAACAAAACAAAAAAATACAATGAATACTGTCCATTGCTATACACGTGTGTATATCTCACCCCAATGAATCATCACTACTGGAAGCAGTACTGATTGGCTTCTCTTGTTTAGTCTGGTCACAATCAGAGTCAAAGGGAGACTCACTACAACAGGTGAGATATAAATGTACTTAAACCAAATGGTATGGTGAGAAAATGACATCCATTGATGACCTCATCCCCAAGTAAAGACATCTCTATAACCACAACAAGAGACTCATACATAAGACTATAATGTAGCTCCTTATAAGTTACTCCAAACATTACCATTACAAAAAAAAGTGAACGAAAACTTGAGATTTTGAAAAAAAAAGAGCATGCGCACAGCAATTGCAGCAGCAGCTGTTCTTGGGTGGGAGTATATATTCACCGATCATTCAAGCTCAAGCACAATGTCATGTGTATATGCATTTGTAGTTCAACTTAATTGCAATAATAAATTGAGTGTAGAGTGCCTCTAGCTAATTTTATTAGTGAATATGCATGACTACATACTTCAATTTCTTTCAAATTCTTTGCATATTATCACAAGCTTAAAGTATGCCTTTTGCACCACATGCATGCATGCACATACTTTGTTTATATACATATAATTATACAGTGACTGACTGAAATAATATTCTAGTCTTTATCAATCAACTGGAACATATTAGACCACATCAGAGACACGTGCAACAGTTACTACATACTCTTTCAGTTTTCTAAAAGGCTTTGAATTCATAAAGTTTGAACTCAAATATTACGCTATAACTCAAAAATGCATTATTGTCACAAAGTTTGGAACTCTAAGAGACTTTCATGTCAAAAATTCGGTTAGAGTGCTGGACTAAAGTTCATCGTGCTGTTGCTGTGCTTCCATCTTTTTTCTCTCTTCTCTGGCGATATTTGTTGGTACTCTGAACGTAACGAGGGGGCACTCCCCTTTAATATTGAGACAAAATAGCTTCTCGAGGGTCATCGTTTTGACAATGTCGAAGCCAACCTAGAATAGTGTGTGTGTGTGTATGTGTGTGTGTGTGTGTGTGTGTGTGTGTGTGTGTGTGTGTGTGTGTGTGTGTGTGTGTGTGTGTGTGNGAGAGAGAGAGAGAGAGAGAGAGAGAGAGAGAGAGAGAGAGAGAGAGAGAGAGAGAGAGCTAGCATGTGACATCAATCATTTCTACCTGAGACTTTAATCGTCCATCTTTGAAACTCCTCAGTATGTTCTCACGGTCGACTCCTTGCCCGTAAGTATTAGAGACATCAACACCATGACGACCCCATGTGAGGCCAGGATTAGAATTGAAGTCAGTCTTGAAGAACTAAAACACAAAAATAAAAATCATACTATACTGCCTAATGCAGGCCTTCGTTAATTTTTCTTCCGAGCCACTGAAAACAATTAGCATCCAAGGCCTAAAAGCTAGTACTATAGCTAGTACTCTTGATTGAAAATACAGAGAAAAGGGCCTGGCTTAGTACATGCATGCATAGTCAATTGTAATATTTTTTGTGTGAGTGATACAAGTGAGTGATGCAGTATACATCAGGGTTGCTACAGTTAGCTGTGAATATTGAAATTTTTATCTGTAGCTGTTTGTTTTGTATATACCTGGTGTGTAAAGTGTTGAGCAAAGTTGGCAAACATGAGACTGGTGTTCATGTGATCGGGGATGAACTTTGTACGATGAAGAAACCTCTCCGCTAGCAGCTCAGGGCTGGGAGGGTCTTTCTTGCCTGAAAGGATCAATCAAAGAATGAATTTTATGCAAAAAAAATAGTTCTTGTTTAACCAACAGACATCATCACGTTAAAGACCAACTATTTTAATATTGTCCACAGCACAAATAATTATTACATGTTACTCGGTGTATACATACGATTATTTTGTAGAATTTCTAAGAGTACAACAGTTCAATACTTTAATAGTCAAGAAATAAAATCTCACTCTTTTTTTTCAAAATTTTGTAAGTGTGTAATCATTTGTAATCATGACATTGTATTAGCTATAAGCACGTTTAGCAAGAAAACCTTGTGTGCATGTGTGAGTGTGCATGTGTGTGTGTGTGTCACAGTGTGTGTGTGTGTCACAGTATGTGTGTACGTGTGTGATTCTTTTTAAAGTAACTTTATAGTTTGCATGTAAGTTACTAACTTCATACCCACTACTCCAAAAGGTGTAGGACAGTCTTCAGGCACCGGTGGGAGACTCATGGCATAGTAGCTCCGGTTGAAGTAGGCTTCTAAGGTTGGATAGTGATGGCTGGTTTCAAATGGAGGTGGAGTGATGATGGGATCTGTACGACCTGTGATGGTGTGTGTGTGTGCATGTGTGTGTGTGTGTGTGTGTGTGTGTGTGTGTGTGTGTGTGTGTGTGTGTGTGTATAGCCTCGTTCCCAGGCTCTCACCTTTGACCTTACACTCACGGTAAGGAAGGAGAGAGCCTGGTCGGAAATATCACGTGAATTTCGTCATTGATGACAAGAGGGTAGATGTGACCTTTGACCTCTGCTGTGATCGTGCCATTTACGAGCACTTAGCATAAACAACTTGAAAGTTAGTAATTTTACTGTATTTACCTTGCTTATTTTCATGGTTTGGGCAGCTTAAATCAATAAAATGGTAGCAGCGTTAGTTCAGACTCGCTGCAGCTTGCAGAGGTGACTGGTCAAAAGACATGTCTACTCTAGTGTCTATCCCCACGTGATATTTCCAACCAGGCTCTCTCCTTCCTTACCTTGAGTGTAAGGTCAAAGGTGAGAGCCTGGAAACGAGGCTATGTGTGTATGTGTGTATTTGTTTGTCTTGCAACCAAAGTTTTTAGAGGCAAATTGCTGGTTACTGGCTGGATGGAGGTACGTGACAATAGATCTAGAGTAGCCAGGGGTCACCGGGTGTCGATGGCAAACAAAATCGCCTAGCCTATCGTTATATAAAAACTTTGGTTGCAATATTAAATGGCAAACAAACACACATACAATTACACATATAGCCACTAAAACATTTTTAAGCAAGTGTTACACAACAGTATAAGTAACATAATTTTCATCAAAGCATCACTTAACACATGCATGTACTTCAAAGTTCATGTCTCCCATAATCAATCAGGTTGCACTACTAAAACCATTAAGAACACATACTACACATGTCTGCACATGTAACGCACTAGTATAGACTCTGGTCATGACAAAGTCCTGAATAAAGCCAACGTTGTTTGCGATGGCCCACAACCAGCTGAAATGGGTCAAGAGGTAGTGGACCGTGCTAGGACGAGGCTTGAGGAGCGAGCGAAACCAAGTACCCCATTCAGCTGCAAGGAATTTAGGAGAAAATTTATAAGCAAAACATTTACACACCATACGAAAGGTTCACTGTTAGTACATACACATGAGCACCAATAGTTATGGTGTAGTCATTTTGTGTGTACATGTATGTATGTCTGTGCAGGACTTAAAAGGATCGAGCATTACTAAAAATGATTCTATATTGCTACTATTCAAGACTAGCTATTGTAGACATTTGTAAGAGTTTTCGATTGAAAAGAATTATAGGGCAGGCAATAATTTAGTTATGCGTAGTATTGAGTGCGTGTAGTACTGTTACAATATTATTTTTTTTATTTTCTGTGACTAAACTTGAATTGTCAATAAATCAAACAGATGCACTTATAGTTAATTTGTGTAGTTGTATAAACCACAAAATGATGCCACCAAATAGTTAATTCTAAAAACCGTGAACAAGCAATCTAAATGCCATTAATTTTGACAGTTATAGGATAATACTAAAGCCATGCACAAACTCACTTAAGCTTACTCATATGAAAATATAACGCTTTTCACAAAGTAGAAAGATGACTTTAACAGCACACGTTTATTTGTCATGACAATGTTATAATACTTGTGCATATAATATTATACCAGTTTCACAGTGTTCTCCGTAGTAACCCGTACGGGTACAGTCACACTCGTAGCCAGGGCCGCTCTTCTGTGAGCTGGTTGTCACACACACACCATTGTGCTGGCAGGGAAAGGCGCAACAAGGATTGTCTGTATCAACACACAGTCAAAACTTTGTGGTTTATACACTGACGCCGAAGAAGAAACTTTCAGTACGAACTTACACGCTCGACATTGCGTCCAAGTAGTAGCGGCTACGAGTAGAATACAGACCCACACTGATAGTATCTTCCTTGGACCTACTGCAGCAGTTGTTGCCATTCTTTACACTAGCTTATTTGTACCAAAAGTGCCGTTGGAAGTTTGCACAAAATCAAGTTATTCGAGTGGTGCATTTACGCATGCGCAGAAGTAAAAACCCTTGTCACTTGTGCGAAGCAGGACCCCTACAAGAAACTCGTCTCATAGATCACATCCTGGAAGTGCATGGGAAGGATTTGCACCTACCTGCAGAGCTGGATGTCGAGGAACTTCTCAACATGCTGAGTAACTCACAAATTGACATTCTACCTAAATTCAGCAGAATTTTTATCTAGGATCTTATGTATTTTGGTACATTCAAGACTTCTGTGCAGTATGAGTTTTTTTTTGTCAGCTGTTACTGAGTTAGATTTTACAGTCAAGTTCTGTTTTACTTTCAAGTCTTTTTATCTCACCCAGCAGTGAGGTTGTCCTCTCAGTTGTTGTAATGTACATGTATGTCTTTGAGTACTCGGTGCCTATGTCCTTTTTATTTTTTATTTGTATAGAGAGCCAAGTGGACACGTGTACACAAAGGAATATATATTCCTTTGTGTACACGTGTCCACTTGGGCTTTACGATGAATATTGATTGTTTGATTACGTAATCTGAATAAAGTTTGCCACAACAAAACAATCATTATGATTTAACTAAGATTAGAGAGTCACACAATTGTATCATGAAAGTCTTTGAACTTGGATTCAATCCCTTTACCTGTTCAGAATTCAACTCCGCCACCATGAGTGGTCATCTCAGTCAATTTTAGATCTGTTCACTTAGATTCTATGATGTCACCAAATCTCTGCAGAAAACAAGTTTCCAAACAGTAACTTTTCACAAAAAGTGTTATGCTCAACTTAGTCATTCTGATTTACATTTCAACCACTCTATCTTCTACATCAACTAACTTTTCAAACAACAAAGACACAATTCAGTTGAACTAAGTCTTAAAAAGACTCGGCAAGTAGCTCAACAAAAGCACACAAACTTGAGAAGTATACCACCTTATCTGCAAACCTACATCAAATAAGCTGATCATTAGTATAGTCGGTCTGGTGCAGTTTAAGGAGTGGTCTTGATGGAATGTTTCAACTTTGGAGCACCCAATGGCTGTCGTACCAAGGCATCTACATGTCGATCCATCATTTCTTCTTATCTCTTCACAGTTGCTCATTGAGCCACAGGTCTGTTGGTTCACAGGGAGCCTGAGTAGACTGTGTGTGTGTGTGTGTGTGTGTGCATATGTACATGAGTATGCGTATGTGAAGGTGTGCGTGTTCCCTCTTACCATCATCTTAACTGTTACTAGAGGAGCAACCGTAAAAAAGAAAACAAACAAGATGGAATGGCTATTTGAGTGTGTGCAGAATTCTTCCTGTGTGGGCTACATATACTAATAGTACTCTCTTCCCATGTTGAGTCCCTCATGTTGCCCATAGGAATAATTCTCTACGCACTCAAATAGCCATTCCATCTTGTTTGCGTTCTTTTTACGATTTGGCCATTCCTATGTCTTATTACATTTTCAATGGTTTTTTTTTGTTCCGCTCATTTTTTCATAATTCTATGAATCACTTTTGAGCTCAAGTTTGTGTGTATATATACGGTAGTTACTTGTACACTATATATCAGCATGAATATTATAGTTTGTATAATCTACTGGTATGCTATGATCAGTAAAGTGAAGCATCTCAGCACTGGAGTGTATCTAACAAAATTTACTAGCTTTACTCATTTTCTTATAATGACAACAATAATTATAATAAGTGTAACATTAAAGTAGTCTATTCACCTCCTAAATATTGAAGACTGAATTCGAAAGATTACAGAGAGCTCAGCACAACCAGAAATCTTCAAACAAGCAGGCAGCGAATAATCAGATTCCAAATAACGAACACTTAGTCTATATCTGGAAAAGGACCGTCAATTAAATTTTCAAGTAGCTAGCTAATGAAATGGAGAAGGCGCGCGCTTTTCGCCGTGTATCTAGCCACCTAACGAGAGACACAGAAAAGCGATACCAAAAGCACGTGAAGACAAAGATACCAAGTTTATTCGTTCAAGAATCAGCATCTGAAAGTGAACAGTCTTTGAGAAAAGTTGAGCTATGATAGAAGAGAAGAAGAAGATCATGGAGAAAATTGGAGGTTTGGCATATTTTATTTTGGTACTTTAGCGATGGTTTTAGGCCATGTTTTTGGGCTTGCTGGAAAAGAGAAAGAGCTAAATAGTAGCTTAAAAAGCCTTTTAGTGGCAAGCACTCAGTTTTTGCAGAGTTATTCGCATGAATATTTCAGTGTATTGCGCTAATGGGCCATCCGTGCCATTCCTATGTACCTAGTACTACCGTACTGGGAATATACAGTGACTGTAATATTATAGTCTTTTAGTGCCAAACAATTTCAATCAAACTGTAACTTAGTCCACCACATCAAAGCAGCAACAGTTACTAGAGACTCTTTCAATTTTCTATTAAGTTTTAACTAAACTCGACCATTTGCTCTAAACTCAAAAATGCAATTAATATTGTGCCCACAAATTTTGGAACTCTAAGAAGCTTTCATGTCAATAATATTTTGGCTGGAGTGCTGGATTAAAGTTCATCGTGCTGTTGCTGTGCTTCCATCTTTTTTCTCTCTTCTCTGGCAATATTTGTTGGTACTCTGAACGTAACGAGGGGGCACTCCCCTTTAATATTGAGACAAAATAACTTCTCGAAGGTGATTGTTTTGATAATGTTGAAGCCAACCTAGAATATATTGGGTGTGGGTGTGCGTGTGTGTGTGTGTGTGTGCGTGCATGTGTGTGTGTGTGTGTGTGTGTGTGTGTGTGTGTGTGTGTGTGTTTATGCAGTGATAAGCTGTATATCAATATATAACTTTTGCTCTTGGACACCATTCACCCCGGCCAGCTATAATAATATACCTCTCCTCCAAATGTGGATGGCTTCCAGTAGTAAGGACTTGAGATAGGATTGGCCATGAGCCCTTTGATGGAATATGGAGCTCCG
Source organism: Tethya wilhelma (assembly GCA_964030475.1). Lineage (NCBI taxonomy): Eukaryota > Metazoa > Porifera > Demospongiae > Tethyida > Tethyidae > Tethya > Tethya wilhelma. The sequence continues at coordinate 87,283 of CAXIPT010000041.1, forward strand.
ATTTCAATGAGCGTCTGTCCAAAAGGAGAATTGAATTGTCTCTTCTCCAGTAGAAAGCCGAGATAAAAGTCCAGACCTTCAATGTCTCCATAAAGCTCTTGGAGTTCGGCAGCCATTTCCTTCTCCCCTGTACACACAAAGTTACAAAAACTTTAACATGAAACTTAGTTAACTTTAATTCTTGGTTTATACGAGTAGCAAATGTTTTGTGAAAATAGCTTGAGCAGTGCAGGCATGTAGGAATAAACAAACTATAAGCAGTGCTGAGAAAAGTATGTTATTACAAGGCATATTTTTATTTTCAGCTCGACCATGACTATTATAGATACAATTCATTTTCAGCAAGAATTCACAAATAACTCTTTGTTGTTTTCAGTCACATAATTTTTGTCTGTCTGCTTGTTTGTTTGTTTGTTTGTTTGTTTGTTTTTGTAGAAACAAGTGAGGTAGGCTCTCATACCTGCAAAAAAATTTTGTATAATTTCGTACAAAGTATTTGTTGTATACCTGTAAGTTCTTCGAACGAAGTGTAAGGATCAAGGTCGAATCTTCTCCTGTAGTTGTTGAAGGATTGCAGTCTCAGTTGGCGTCCGTGTTTGAGAATATCGATGGCAACTTCGAGGGTATATTTACCGTGGTTATGATGAGCCATCTGTGTGTGTGTGTGTGTGTGTGTGTGTGTGTGTGTGTGTGTGTGTGTGTGTGTGTGTGTNGTGTGTGTGTGTGTGTGTGTGACAGTGTGTGTTTCAACCATTTAAGGTAAATTACCAAGTACCAATTCCAAAGGGTCGTGTGCATGTACGTAAATGTTAAAGTATGAACTAATCATAATATTATTGTTAACATTGGGGTATTGGCACCTATAAACCGGTGAGCAAAGTTTCAACAATAAGGCCTAGCATATAATATAATATTACTTATTTTTATCTAGCGATTCTATAGCAGTAGACATAATGTTGTCTGAACTACATGTAGCTAGTCATGGCACAAACACAATATTCAGTATGGAAATCTTAGGGATCGAGTTTCTCTGGGCTTATAATTATAGTGCCCCACAAACAAAGTTAACTTGGATATTATTGCAGAAGAATTGATAGTTAAAAAAAAAAAAAAGAAAACATGTGCACTAACAAAACTTGCTCACCTTGCCTGCTAAGCTTTTTGACATTGCATCCACGAAATTTCTCATCCCATGTTCAATGACAGGATCAACATTGAACATAAAGTCTTCAATGGTATACCTCTTTCCTGCGATGTTGAATTCATCAGGGTTGAAAGGATGCCAGTGATAGAGGTGGTTGAATTCGATGTGGACACGATTGTCGTAGGTGAAGGGTTGATCAAAGAGGAGCTCAGGCTTGTAGAAGAGGCGGAAATTATAGTTGGCCAAATGTTGAACATAATCTTCAACGACAATCTTTATGGTCTCACCTGGACCGAGACAAAATGTGAAGGATGTAAAAAATGAAGTTTTTTTTAATGGAATATGGAGAACATAGTTGTCATATGTGTTTTGGAAAAATAAATTTCAAAATTTAGTGGTGTTGTCTTTACAAAGAATCATGCACAAGCTCTTCCTTCCTAATGCCTACCAATTTTTTTACCAATTTTGACTTACCGAGAAGAATCAACTTGGCCGTCTGAAAGAGTTGTTCGTCCTTCCAATCTGGGTGCTCTTTCTTCAGCACGCCACATACGCGATTGTGTTCTCTCAGAAAGATGGTGTTGTACATAAAGAGACCAGGTAACAGGGCAAAGAAAGGATGCCCTAGAGCAAATTGTTGATGTTCTGGAGTTCCTGGAGGATAGTGCATTGTAACGTTGGCATCTCTGAGATATGGAGGATACTCTTCACCCTTGATGATCTGTGTGTGTGTGTGTGTGTGTGTGTGAGAGAGAGAGAGAGAGATCGAGAGAGAGAGAGAGAGAGAGAGAGAGAGAGAGAGAGCAAGCATGTGTGTGCATGTGTGTGGGTGCGCAAGTGTGTAATTTTAACATCAATCATTTCTACCTGAGACTTTAAACGTCCATCTTTGAAACTCCTCAGTATGTTCTCGCGGTCGACTCCTTGCCCGTATGTATTAGAGACATCAACACCATGACGACCCCACGTGAGACCAGGATTAGAATCCAAGTCAGTCTTGAAGAACTAAATAACACACACACACAACAACAACACCAACAACAACAACAACAATATTGTGGAAACTATCGCATAATGATTATTATTATTGTCCTAAGACTGTGGTAGACTTGTTAATGCATGCCCATGCAGACTTTGCATGCTTGAACCTATAACTTCCAGAATTGCAGCAAAATATTAATAACAACAACAAAACCTTTCCTCCTGAAAGCTTGCTAGTATTGTAGTGTAGTGATTGAAAATACAAAGGAAAGGGCTTGGCTTAGTACATCATGTCATGCATAGTTAGTTCATTGTAATCTATTTTTGTGTGAGTGCACGAGTGACCGAGTATGTATCAGAGTCGCTACATATAGCTATGAACATTAGCTGTTTTAAATTTGTGTGTATTATACCTGGTGTGTAAAGTGTTGAGCAAAGTTGGCAAACATGAGACTGGTGTTCATGTGATCGGGGATGAACTTTGTACGAGGAAGAAACCTCTTCACCAACAGCTCAGGACTTGGGGGATCTTTCTTGCCTGAAAGGATCGATCAAAGAATGAATTTTATGCAAAAAAATTAGTTCTTGTTTAACCAACAGACATCATCACGATAAAGACCAACTATTTTAATATTGTCCACAGCACAAATATTACATGTTACTCGGTGTATACATACGATTATTTTGTAGAATTTCTAAGAGTACAAGAGTTCAATACTTTAATAGTCAAGAAATTAAAATCTCACTCTTTTTTTTCAAATTTTTTTGTAAGTGTGTAATCATTTGTAATCATGACATTTATATTAGCTATAAGCACTTTTAGCAAGAAAACCTTGTGTGCATGTGTGAGTGTGCATGTGTGTGTGTGTGTCACAGTGTGTGTGTGTGTGTGTGTGTGTGTGTGTGTGTGTGTGTGTGTGTGTGTNAATTCCACCACAATGAGAGGCCATCTCAGTCAATTTTAGATCTGTTCACTTAGATTCTATGATGTCACCAAATCTCTGCAGAAAACAAGAAATAGAGTGGTTGAAATGTAAATCAGATTGTGAAGAGTTACTTTTTTGGAAATTTTAGTGAAAACTAAAGTTTTCTACGTACATCAACTAACTTTTCGAACAACAAAGACACAATTCAGTTGAACTAAGTCTTAAAAAGACTTGCCAAGCAGCTCAACAAAAGCACACAAACTTGAGAGGTATACCGCCTCATCCGCAAACCTACCTCAAATAAGCTGATCATTTGTATAGCCGGTCTGGTGCAGTTTAAGGAGTGGTCTTGATGGAGTGTTTGGAGCACCCAATGGCTGTCTTACCAAGGCATCTACATGTCGATCCATCATTTCTTCTTATCTCTTCACAGTTGCTCTTTGAGCCACAGGTCTGTTGGTTCAATGGAAGATCACAGGGAGAGTAGACTGCATGTGTGTGTGAGAGAGATGTGCGAGTATCCAGCGTGTGTGTGTGTGTGTGTGTGTGTGTGTGTGTGTGTGTGCACATGCAGGAGTGTGTGTGTGTGTTTCCTCTTACTGTCATCTTCACTGCTACTGGAGGAGCATCCTTCAGTCTCTGGCAAAGTACAATCATCTTGGTCCTGCAATGGAGAATAAAGAAGAAGAAAGTCATAATAGTGTTGGGAGTGAAGAACAAAGATATTCTGGTCAAACTTTACATACACTAAAATGCCACAAAGTTGGAAATTTCGATTTGGAAATTGTATACAAAGTACATATTGACTTACATAACACATTGACTTGCAGGAAGGACATACAAGGAGTCCTTGATGGATATCTAGGGTCTTGGGATCAGTCACATTGACAAAGATCTAATAAAAGGAAAAAACGTTTGGAAAGAAAAAAATATTGAAATAGGCAATGTAGCCTATCAAAGAAAGAATTTTAACTACAACCAGTAATTTTAAGGTAGTGATCAATTTGATCTAATTAAGTGAAAAAAGAAATAATATCAAATTATGCATAATTTTTTTACCTCTTGACCTTCACAACGACAGCGATATTTGGTCCCATAGACATTCGCAATGATCCCATGGTCAGTACACTCATACTGCACAGAGGAGAAAAAATATCACAAGCTGGGTTGAGTAAATCAAGACAGAATGGAAGAGGAATAAAAAAGAATCTCAGCTAGATAAAAAATTAAATAACGCTTTTTATGATTGTGACTGACCTATGCCAAGTTGCATATTGTACAAGTACAGTACAAGCCTATTACTGATTTCTATTCGAAAAGAAATGTCTAACTGTTACACTAATTCAGGACAAACTTGAAAGTAGGGGAAAAAACAAACAACAAACAAACAAACAACAAAAAAAAACACTTAGAAATATCCTGGATACAAATATTCCTAGATAAAAAAATGTTTACTTGATAGCAATCGGCACTGATTAAGTGTGAAATGATAGGGGCAGAGGGATCACTGGGGATGTGTGTCCACTGCCCTCTGTGAACAAAACACCTGGTGTCTGGATAAGTGGTTCCGCTACGACCATCCAGGACCATCTCGGTTGGGTCCTTGTTGCAGTAGGACTAAACATAGATTGATACGTGTGCATATGTGAAAGAAAAAATTCTTTATAAAACAACCACAGTATAATTATGGACATTTTGAGCTTTCATAGCATGAATTCGCAAAATCAATATAATATTATTTTCAGGACATTTTGGTCCATGGACCTTTATTAGGTGATAATCTTTGATATAATTTATAAATTTGAACAAAACAAGTGTTGTTGGTTTGTGCAGATGATCGAAGGTGCTCACCCTTTCATTCTCACAACATATGGGACAGTAGTCAAACAGCTCAAACCTTCCACCAAACGTGCTAAAGCTAAAATACTGTATGAAAAAAGAAGTGGAAAGAAAAGAAATATAATTCACAAAACTAACATAGAAGTGCACGTGTGTGTGTATATGTGTGTGTATGAGTAACTGTGAGCAAGCCTGTGTGTATATATGTGTCTTACCCGATATTCAGATGGTAAACTTTCATTGAAAAATTGTACCGAGCAATCAGAGATATAAGTCCTATCAGAAGCACAGGAAGGTCCTTGCAACTCCATATAGTTACAGAATGGAACTCTGGCGTCCCCTGATGATATCTGAGACTGGATGTGTTCGAGGCAGCTTCCCTGGGCAAATCTACAACCTTCGTTTTGTCCCCAGGCCATTATTTCAGCACGAGCAAAGTTAGGTGAGTACCAACTGTGTGTGTGTGTGTGTGAGAGAGAGAGGGAAAGAGAGAGAGAGAGAGAGTGAGTGTACATTTTTGTAAAGAAAGGAGTATTAGTGCAAGATTGAAATACAAGAGTAAATGTGCATTTGAGTATGCTGTGTGTGTGTGTGTGTGTGTGTGTGTGTGTGTGTGTGTATGCATGTGTGCATGTGTGTATGCTTGCAATGTACCTACCCAGAATCTTTCAAAAGTGCGAGAGTGAGTCTCGAAAACTTTCCAGTCGAACAAAAGGAAGTGCCTATCATCAACTCATTCTAAAAGGGAAAACAAAAAACACCTACTCAAAAACATGCATACAAAATAAATATTAAAAAGTAGACAGCTGAAAAAATCCACAACATCTAGAACATGCTAAATTAGATATGAACTATGATCATTACAAGCAAAAAGGGCATGATTAACTTTAGAGAACCACAAAATTGCCAAACGCAGGCTTCTCAAATTTTTAGTGCCACAAAAATTATTAGTAGCTATAATATACTCATTAAAGGATACCTAACCCCACAACACATTAATTTCAGTGCCACAAAATTAGTAGCTATAGTATACTCATTAACTACCTAACCTCAATAACCTTGTTCCCAGGCTCTCACATTATTTGACCTCGAGAGCCTGGGAACGAGACTATAACCCAGAACAAGTTTCACAACCCTTTAACGCCACAAAAATGTGTAGCTATAATAGTATTATGTGAAGCGCAATACATTTTGACCTTTCCACTTACTCCCAGTATCCTAGCCTCCCAGTGGACCCCTCTGGTCCCATTAGGACCTTGGTTCTCCAGCTCCACTCCCTCGAGAGTCGGACAGTTAAAGAAGCTCCTAGCCTCCTCCTTTTGATTTGTGTGTATGTACGTGATATTTAGAATAATCACGAATGCACAAAATATACAATACAAGTTTAAGAAACTTCTATGCTATAAGTGAAACCAAGATTAAAGTTGTATATAATAATTATTATGTGTGTGCAAGTACACAATATTATACTTAGTGTTTAAATCACAAAATGGACAAAATCATATACACAAAAAAGTTTAGAAATTTTTCTTAGTAATAAGATAAAACCAGAGCACAAATCATTGATATGTGGGTATACGACAATGTGAGCTTAGCTAATAACCTTCATTCATCATAAGCACTTATAACAATTGCTACAGGGGCTTACCACAACGGTTGGCGTAACGAGAAGCTTCACTGGATGGTTCACAGTCCCGCTGTAAACCCTCCAATCGTTGTATACAACCTCCTTAATGGTCTCTTGGGAAGGAATGTAGGAATAGGTGTCCATGTCTTGGGGAGGAAATCCGTACTCATCCCTGGGAGTGCGAGGCTCAAAGTTGTTGTCTGAGTCGCGGTAGAATGGATAGAGATTGGAGTTGAACACCTAGAGAGCAGTGTGTGTGTGTGTGTGTGTTCAAGAAAGAATAAGACTTGATCAATTGTCAAGTCATGTAATATTTAAAATAAAAAGCACTAGGAGAACATACATGAACAGTTGTAAACACATTAATCAAAATTTAATGGACACTGGAGTCGAAAGCTTGACCACACATATATGCTGTTTATGTCAGTCAGACCATATGCATGCATGGCTTACCAAAAAAGAATATTGTCAAGTCACGCACATACACTGTAGCCTTGTTCCCAGGCTTTCTACACATGCTGCCAGTATTGATTTATTAAATTGACAATGTTTACCATTTTACGTGTACCTGGTAAGGATTGTCAATGTAATAAGTCAGTAATAGTTTCACGTAGAGGGCCTGGGGATGAGGCTACATACACTGCATGTTTTTTATCAGGACGGTCTTGACTTACCAATGCGTGGAGTATCTCATGTTTGATAAGTGCAATAAGCCTTTCAGTGGTATAGGAGCTAATGGCATCTTGGCACAGAGTCATGTAGCCAGCAATAGGTCTGGGTGGAGAGAGAGAGAGAGAGAGAGAGAGAAAATGAAACAAGTTATTGTTATTATTACATACACTTTGAACTAAAACTGCTAGAACTGAAACTTTAAAACATTGAATAAGTATTGCACCACGCTCAGAACCAGGATATATGCACACACACACACATAATAATTTGAAGAAAATTTTAAGTTACAAAAGTGTAAGCTGGAGAAAATCTCTTGCGTGCACACACACACACACACACACACACACACACACACACACACACACACACACACAGCCTCACCTATCATACTGGCTCTCCATCTGGCAGGTTCCAGCATAACCTGCCACACCCACACCAGATGAACTATCACAGATCTCTGAATCACTGATCGACACAAAGAGAATGAAATGACCTTTGACCCCACCAGAACCAGCAAATGCTGCAACAGTGATATTGTCAACAGTGCAAGGATCAACAGAGCCACACTGACGACACCTCTGAGGGAGGGAGAGAGAGAGAGAGAGAGAGAGAGAGAGAGAGAGAGAGAGAGAGAGAGAAATTTGACACACTGATTACAGAATATATAGAAGTTTTGAGAGCAGCTAGGCAATATTTAGAATCACCTACATTGAGGTACTGGTCAGGTACAGTAACACCTCCACACTTGGTCTCCAGGACACAACTATCCACACATGCCTTCACGATGGTACCAGCTAAGTTGAACAGGATGTAGCCAGCATCACCAGAGCATCTCCTGGAAATAAACAAATGAGGAAAGTTTCAAAAAAGTGTATTTTGAAGCTAGAGAGAGAGAGAGAGAGAGAGAGAGAGAGAGAGAGAGAGAGAGAGAGAGAGAGAGAGAGAGAGAGAGNCACACACACACACACACACACACACACACACACACACACACACAGCCTCACCTATCATACTGGCTCTCCATCTGGCAGGTTCCAGCATAACCTGCCACACCCACACCAGATGAACTATCACAGATCTCTGAATCACTGATCGACACAAAGAGAATGAAATGACCTTTGACCCCACCAGAACCAGCAAATGCTGCAACAGTGATATTGTCAACAGTGCAAGGATCAACAGAGCCACACTGACGACACCTCTGAGGGAGGGAGAGAGAGAGAGAGAGAGAGAGAGAGAGAGAGAGAGAGAGAGAGAGAGAAATTTGACACACTGATTACAGAATATATAGAAGTTTTGAGAGCAGCTAGGCAATATTTAGAATCACCTACATTGAGGTACTGGTCAGGTACAGTAACACCTCCACACTTGGTCTCCAGGACACAACTATCCACACATGCCTTCACGATGGTACCAGCTAAGTTGAACAGGATGTAGCCAGCATCACCAGAGCATCTCCTGGAAATAAACAAATGAGGAAAGTTTCAAAAAAGTGTATTTTGAAGCGAGAGAGAGAGAGAGAGAGAGAGAGAGAGAGAGAGAGAGAGAGAGTGAGAGCCGTTTGTAACTCACCTGTCCAGTAGTACAGGTCCAGTAAGGGGTTGAACTTTCAAAACGTCTTCGAAAAAGTGCCTCGCTCTTGTTACAGCTTCCTGAAAGATTCACAAAGAAAAAAACTTAGCAATGGTTCAAGCCTCAAGTTACAAAATTCAATATTCACCTTAACATGATCGGCAAGAGCAGAAGGGACAACAGTAGGTCTGCATTTGGAGAAATTTTTGACATATAACTACTTACCAAATCCTTTCATTACACAATACTTTAAAAGTAGAAAAAAAAAGCACATGAAACTGTTTTCTTTACAAACGATTCCCAAATCAAAAGCAACCATCCCAAACTGACAAAAGACCAAGCCACTCGGATGCTTAGCCTTGAGAATATGTAAAGTTTGCTAAAATTGACCAAGGGGAGGTAAGGTGTATTATAACCATTTGGGTTTTTCTCTCTAACATTTAGCTTATACTCTTCAAACATCTTACTCATGGATAGCCTCGTCATAAACAATTTCCATTTTGAAACTCTCCCAATCATCAACGGTCATTTCTTCTCTCTTTGACCTCTCATGATAGTGGACCCCCTCGCCTCCTTGGTCTGCTTCAAGGAGGAGCTTGGTGGACACCGTACTGTCAGCTTGAGTTGACACACTGGCTATAGCTTTAGTAGATAGGTCCACTTTGTAGGTTATCTGTATATAGAGAGAAGTGTTTATAGTGTATAATGCATGCATGTGCAGATAAAATAAGTGAAGACAAGTATAGAAAGAACCAGTTCGAGCTGAAACTGAAATTTATTCGTATCAGTGAGAATTAGAGTATTGAATAAATTTGAGATTGTGAATATTAAGGAATTACTATATAAAGGATATTGAGAGTTGACTTCAAGACTCTAAAAAGAGTCAGCTACATGCACGGCAAAAAAAAAAAGAAAAAGAAGACAAATAAACCTTTTCAACTTACTTCTGTGTTAGGAGCAGCACCACACTGCACTTGGCTTTGTGCTGGCTGGTAGTTGACGTTGCCAAAATACATCCCACTACTTCCCATGAGTGTCAGCAGAAATAAGACATAAGAGAGTAACAACCTGTCCATGACTAACTAGCTCTCGTCTTGGTATTGAAGTTAGTAGCAGCAGTAGAAGTTGAGAGGAATGTGATGGTGGACAATTTCAAGTGTTGACTATTCTCAATATCCTCCCAAGTTAGGCTAGCACGTCTAAGTTGGAGAGAGTAGAGTTTGTGTTTCAATAGAGTGGCTGTTCTCTCCTTTAGACCTTCCAACAGACGTAGCTTTCTCGCTGTTTTTTGAAAAATACAAGGTAAAAGTTTCTCCTTTTTGTACCGTGTGTCTTACCCGCCCGGCATGCGGCAGACTTTGGGCGGCCAACGCGTGCACACTGTAAACACATGATATGAACAAGGTTGTCAGCTGAAATGAAACACTAATTCGACAAGACAAAACAACAAGCTTGTTTCTTTTCAAGAAACAGTTCAAGTTCTTGCTTCCATTCCATTCTCAGCCACGTTGCTCCTTTTCTGCGCATGTGCAGTTGATTGTGACGTAATTTTAAATTTTTGGGCGGGAAAAGAAATATTCGTTTAATTAGGGATGTGGGGGAAGTAAGGTCTTGTAGTTCATTCATTGGTGGCTATATAGAATTCATTCAACCATAATACTCATCTGAATTATGAAGTATAAACAGTAACCATTGAACCAATGAATACTAGTATACAGCCCCCACACGTAGTACATACTCGCTATAGACAAGATAATACGGCTGACATCATTGTCTCGTATTCCAATGTTTGTGGGAGGGGCACGTCGTATCGTATTACTACACTCTGTATATAGTGTGGGCAGCATCGGTGCTATAGGGCTAAAGCAAATGTAGTCAGTATTGTTGTCGATTTGTAACTTAGCAGGATCACAAATGGAGGTCTCGTATATCGCTCTACTGTTGATTCAAACAGCAGTGTACCTGGGTACCAACTTCAACGGTGTTCTAGGCCAACAAGGTAGGTACTATGTATTCAAATGGCATGACATAGTTTAAACAGTGTATCTAACCCCACATTATAAAGATTTAGTGTACTAAAAGGGTTATAAAGAAACTAAGCTTGTATTATGCCAGTGACAGCATACATGCATGGTACAAATGTACCTGAACTTTGAAATTCCCCAGGGTTATGTATCTCCAATATTCACCATAGTAACGTGTGTCTGTGCTAGCTATTTTAATGTTTTTATTGTGCTACAATTAGATCTAAATTACCAATTAACCTCCACACTGCACGTGCAAAATGACCAATAATATGAACAAGAATGTAAAAAAATCGTAGTATTGCCATTGTATGATAGTGTCACCGTACAATTTTGTTATGAATTCAACTTGAATTGAAAGGTGCACCTATCCGTATAACTATAGCTGATATAGTCTTTTGTTTTAATGTTTTCCATTCTTGTACCCAGTTTCTCTTAGGCTTGGTTCAGTGATTCTCACCAACAACAGTCAAGTGGCCATCACTGATATCGGAGACCCCAACAATGGAGGTATTCCTCTCACATGCACCACAACCTTCAGACCGTGTTGTAGCAGTCTAGAAAATCGCTATGGAGAGTGGTACTATCCTAATGGAGTCCTGGTGCCCAATTCTGGAACTGGGCAAAATTTTTTCCGTGGACGAAGTGATGATGGTGAGGTTCGTTTGAGTCGAAGGAACAACGCTCTGACTCCACTGGGTACTTTTACCTGTGAGATACCACTGAATGGTCCCACTGATTTAGTGATGCTGACAGTTCAAGGTATATATGTATACGTAGCTAGATATATAGTCAATGGTGTGTGTGTGTGTGTGTGTGTGTGTGAGTACATGTATGTGGGTGCTATTCACAATTTCAGAGATCTAGTATGTATCTTCATAACAGTAATAAGCAATTAAGTTAAAGTTTAGATTCCCCGAAACACTCTAGCTAGTTTCAATATGATCAAAAGAGAGAAATATTTGATTCTGACTCAACTCCGGAGTACAAATTTTCCCTTTCATAACCTCTTATGCCCATTATCCTAAGTTTAGAGTTCACTGTCATCCATTTCACGGTCGTAATCACTCTAATGGCTAGTGTTCAATTGTGTGTGTCCAGTTTTGATAGCAACTATACCACCAGACATGTCTGTCAGGCATATACTGCATGCCTATATACAGACCTCCCACACAAAGTCTTTATTCCAGTGTATTCAATCATGTGGCATAATACCTCCCTTGGGAGTACGGGGTGTTTCCAACATTTGCAAGTCATTCTCGTTAAAAGTTTGTTCATTGGAAATGATCTTGAGATATAGCTGGGATCCGAATATTAACCCATACTGCGTGGTCTTTCAAGTTCTAGTTGAATGCTCTTATGTATACTAGCCTCGTACCCAGGCCACTCCCTCTTTTTAGTGTTTCATGTTAAAAAGAGGGAGATTACCACTGAGCTATACTAAAATTGACGGGCATTGGAGCAGAGAATAGCAGTATACACTAGCTACTATACATAGACACTAGTCGATTTCCAAACTAGATCTTGATACATGATAGCCATAAAACTATAGGTTTTATAAATCTTTTTATTGTTATGTGATTTATTTTCCAGAATAATAAGCATAATACCAAGAAGTTAATCTCTCTCAAATCATTCACAAACTTACTCCTTAGCTTGATCCTGGAAAGCCCAAAAATATCTTATTATAATAATTAAATACTTTGAATTCAATTCTCATGTAGACATCTCACTAACAGCACTGTAAAATTCTACCAAGCATGCAGTCTGTCCACATCTACAAAATAATCTTTATTGTTGTTCACGAAAATGTTCAGTGATGCATGACGTGGCAGCTGTTATGTTTCTGTTGTCCTGTTCAGTCTAATGGCTACTATAATAACGTACTGGCACATTATTGAGCGCACTTTGCATATAAGTGCCCACTCGAATATTATAACCCATGCCTCGTTGTTTTTGCTCTTGACACTTCATTATTAAGCGCTCATGATGATTTTCACTATTGACACAGGGGAAGGGTCAGTTTCTGGACACGTAGACAACGCTTCACCCACAAAAAGAGTCCACATGCTCTAGACAAGTTGTGCTCAAAATAACGCTCTCCAAAAATTCCGTTGCCTCGTTCAGTTTGAAACATATAGCTCACGTGGCAGTGTATCTTAAGTTATTACGCACATTTTGCTGTTAAGCGCCTCTTTTCTTCAACTGAATCTGGGATTGGAATGTACCAATATAATTGAAACTCAATCGCGTGCCATACCTCCCTGCTATCATGTGTATCAGATTAAGTTCATCATTAATTTTTGTATGTCTTTTGTTCTACCTACAGTCATTGAGGCATCTCCAATAACTACTTCTGCATCCACAACTTTACCTCCATTCAGCACACTACAAGCTGAGACGACCATTGCCATGTCAACAGCAGCTGAGACTACCGTTGCCATGACAACAGCAGCAGTGACGACTACTCAAGAACCGACTACCCAGATTTTGCCAACTGAGGTTGTAGAAACTACTCAGGTGGAAACTACCCAGACTACATCAGAAGTTACGACTGTAGTAGAGACAACTAGTACTGCAGTAGAACCATCAGGTAAGATTACATTGATAAGTGAGAGAGAGAGAGAGAGAGAGAGAGAGAGAGAGAGAGAGAGAGAGAGAGAGAGAGAGAGAGAGAGAGGGGAAAAAAATCACACAGTCACACACACAAACAATGCGAATACCTTGGCATGTGCAAAACAAACTAACCTACTATCCCACATACATTATAACCTTATAATTATGAAAATTCCTTCATTTTGTCAGCAAGGAATGCTACATAATTGTTATTATTAATTTTTATTGACAATGTATGGGGGAGTTGACTTTAATATGCATGACACTACAACCAAATTTGAAAAAAACCCAACTTTTTTGCTCTCTACACACACACACACACACACACACACACACACAAACAGTCTCTCTTAGTCTTGGAAACACTACTCTTGCCAACAACAGTGAGGTTGTGATCACCGATATCGGAGATCTCGACCAAGGTACCGACCTAGTCTGTTCCACGACCTTTAGACCTTGTTGTAGCAATGCTGATAATCGTCACGGTGAATGGTACTATCCCAATGGGACATTAGTACCTAATATGGCAGCAGGGGCGGATTTTTTCCGTGGACGAAGTGATGAAGGTTTCATCCGTTTGAGTCGAAGGAACAATGCTCTCTCTCCACTGGGTACCTTCACCTGTGAGATACCACTGAGCAGTCCCAGTGATCTAGTGAGACTGACAGTCACAGGTATATGAGTTCAAAAACTATTGTCAATACATTTACAGTAAAGTTGTTTTCTACATGTGCTTTCAATGTACTATAATATTATAGCGGGTAATTTTGATGGGCTTAAAATTTGGTGAATTTGCATTTTAGCATGTTTGGTGATTTAGCTCCACACACTGCATTGTTTATATACGCGCATGGGAATAATTATAAAACTGTTTGGTGATTTGAAAAATAATTCAACTATTCGCCAAATTTACCTGCTATACCGTGTCTTAGTCCACATGAAAAATCATTGGAAAAATCTTTGTGATATCTAGTTGGGATTCGAACCCATGCAGGTCGATCTTTAATTTCTTCCACAATAGGTGTATGCATTCTACTTGACTATAATATTTATTTATTTTTTAATTTTTGCAGTTATTGAAGCTCCTTCTACAACTGATAGTGTTCTAGTAACAACTGAAAGACCAACAACAATGACCACTATGGGCCAAACTGAAACTACCTCTGTCCAAACTGGTGCCACTACTGTCCAAACTGATGCCACTACCATCCAAACTGATGCCACTACTGCATTCCAAACTGATACCACTATTGTCCAAACGGATACAACTCTAGTTGAAGCAGAAACGACTGCTACAACTGAAACACTCACAACACAACCTCCCACGACTGAAATACCTCCAAGTGGTACGCACATTCCTCATGTCATTCATTCATTCTTAGCTATACCAACAAATTAGGTCTTTCCCTATCAAAACTTGTCTAGTCTAAATTCCCCATTACTTAAAGAAACTATGTCACTATATAAGCGCTGTTTTGTTACGAAAACCAAAATGTATGACGTTTTATGACATACTGTGTTCTATGACCTTTTGTGACATTTTTTGTTTTGTTTCTAGCACAATCTGGGTACCTGTTTGGATGCTAGCTATATATATGTGTATGTACCTGTATTGCAACAAAAAATGTACAAAAGGTCATAATTTTATTTTTGGTAACAAAAACAGCGCTTATAATAGTGACATAGTTCTTAATTTTAAGTAAAAATTATAATTATTATGCTACGTACCTTTTCCCCTCTCTTTCTTCATACCTATAGTTTCTCTCAGTCTTGGAAACACTCCTCTTGCCAACAACAGTGAGGTTGTGATCACTGATATCGGAGATATCAACCAAGGTACCGACCTAGTCTGTTCCACGACCTTTAGACCCTGTTGTAGCAGTACTGATAATCGTCATGGTGAATGGTACTATCCCGATGGGAGACAAGTACCTAATATGGCAGCAGGGGAGGATTTTTTCCGTGGACGAAGTGACGAAGGTTTCATTCGTTTGAGTCGAAGGAACAACGCTCTCTCTCCACTGGGTACCTTCACCTGTGAGATACCACTGAGCAGTCCCAGTGATCTAGTGAGACTGACAGTCACAGGTAATTGAAAGATAGTATATAGGGTTAGCCTCGTTCCCAGACAGTGACTCTCTCCTGTGACCTCACACTCATGGTAAAGAAGGGGAGAGCCTGGGAACGAGCTAGACTAGATAGAGTTAGATTGATAGATTCATGTATGCTGCCACTATATAGTTCATCTGATTTTAGAATGCCGGTAGAAAAAATCAAGTAACTTTCTGAGTTCTTTCTGATTCTTTCCGATCCAACTGATTTCAAAATCTTAAGCATCATTGGAAAGTGCTCGCTCTCCCTGCAAAACTTTAATTTCCTATGGGACAAAATAGCTAACTTTTGACAGGTAAGGTGTAGGAAGAGCTGGAAAACCAATCAAAAGAACATGAATCTCATTATTTCACTTCCAGCAATATTCTCAAACCAGATGGATTTTAGCTAGCCTCGTACCCAAGTTCTCTCCTTTGACCTTATTTTTCGAAGCTAAATATTAAACGTTTGATTCTGATCTTCTTCATTTGATTCAATCAGATATTTGGATTCAGAACTAACACTTTCATTCACTCTACACACATACAGTTGTGGAACCTCCTACAACTGAAGCACCAACCACTACAGCTGAAGAGACTACACAGCCATCACCACTGATGACTACCTCCGAATCCACAGAACCATTCACGACCAGTACTGAGTCATCAGTGACTCAAATGACCAGCACGCTCGATAATAATCTCGATTCGGCTCTGTTTCAAGTTCGTCTCACAGGCATTAGCAACTGTATCACCTGGAGAGTGAGTGGATTTTTATTGTACTCTATATAGTTTGCTAAACTTTTAACTGTAGTCATATGCTATAATAATGTATAATGATATAATGTGCAATATTGTAAAAAAAAAAAGAAGAAAAAAAAAGCATAATGTATGGAATAAAGCCTCGCATCCAGCCTCTCTCCTACTGTTTAAGATTGCATAATTTTAAGATCATAATCTCGTGCCTGTGAAATGTCAACTGTGAACTGTTTATTCTTAACTGTGAACTCTGAACTGTGCATTTTTAACTGAGAAATGTATATTCTTAAAATAAGATAGGAATAAATTTTAAACAGTAGTAGTTATGATTTTTTTCCTAATTATTACAAAAAAAAATATCCAGGAAAGCAATGCTGTTGAGAAAGCTGAAGATGTACTTGATACAATAGTCACTAACATCAGAGATCTTTGCCAATGTGACTTCACACGCTCTCAAATCACAAGAGGTGGATTCCGCTGTTTCCCAGGCTCTTCAAACTCGGTCACCTATCGTGCCGAAATCGTAGGCGATTCTCTAACAAGTACCGATCAGCTACTAGCACACATTGAATCTTGGCTGAATAGCGACAGTGCCAATTCTGTCCACATTCAATCGGTCATCCTAACTGCTGACAGTTCTTGTAGCGTTCAAATTTCGAGCCTAAGTGAAGCAGAGTGCCAAAGAGGTAAAGGAGGATCGGTACCATTGGCGGCCATTGCTGGTGGTGTGGCAGGAGGTGTGGTGGTGATAGTGGTGTTGGTGATTGCTGTTGTTGTACTGGTCTGTTTGAGAAGAAGACGAGCAAAATACCACTTGGCTTTTCCACGAGGGTAAGTGTCTTTAGAGAGAAATATGTTATTATAACATCATTTTCTCTGTGTGTGTGAGTGTGTGTGAGTGTGTGTGAGAGAGAGAGAGAGAGAGAGAGAGAGAGAGAGAGAGAGAGAGAGAGAGAGAGAGAGAGAGAGANTCATCTCTTTTTTTTCTTGCAGGAGTGATGATTTTACCAATCATGACGCCATGCTAAATGCAGTCTCCTTCACCAACCCATCCCACCATCTCTATGACGATGTACCAAGATCAGGAGGGGCAGCTCGTCACCAAAAACGACGAAAATCCATGGACAGAAAACTGAGCATTTCCAGTCTCAAACGAGAAGTGATCAATGTAGAGGCTTCCAATGTCATCATGACAAACCCAAGCACGGGAGTCTACGAGCAGGTCGATCTTGGACAAGTAGGTTTTGCCGAAACGTCAACTTTCTCCGAGAGAAAAGCGAAAACGGATCCTCTACCGAAACTACCTGGGGAACAGACGCCTCAAGCTCAGCGCCGGCCTTCAGATTATCTCGTACCCAACGTCAAAAGTAGCAGTCAAATGATACCCAATCCCACGTACGGAGTAGCACCCCCTGGGAGTGGTCCCGTTCTAGACCCCCCCAAGGATCCTGTGAGCCGACCGATACTACTAGGAGGAAGTGAGGGAGGTGGGAGTGATATGAAGAGTAGTACTGGAGATTATGCTGTTATTGACATCAAGTGATCACTTAATACAATATTATATTGTGTGTAAATCCCTTGTGAACAATCCTACGTGTGTGCTTGTTAATATTAATTACAAAGAATTGTCAATCTTTTTCATTAATTTTATTATTGTAGCTATCAAAATTTTTGTAGCATTATATTATGTAGTATGCCATGGTATCATATATGCATACACATGCACTTTTAAATCATGCTTTGCAATTGTTTAATATTCATTGAATGTCCTTTAGAATAAGCACACGGACACAACTTATATTAGTGTCAATGGGACAATTGGTCCATTCCTAATATGCGTACTATACCATAATATTATGTTTCACCACAAAACAATTGTAGGGTGAGGCAAGTGAATGCATGACATTGTACGTATAATTATAGAATCTAATGCTTTGTCTATCCAAGCAAGATCGTATTGTATAGCAAAATTTAATATGAAGTCAATACTTGGTGCCTGTCACATTGGTGTGCTACTAATATTGTCACTGTTTGTCATCTTCATGATCAGTCACTGTGCAATGGGACAATGTACGTAAGCTGAAAATTAGTAGCAGCTCTCATAGCCTCGCGGGCCAGCCCTTTCATGAGTCTGGTAACACTGGCATGGCGGAACTTTAATTGGCTTTAGTTGGCTACAGCCTGTTGCTATGTAAACTTCAATAGTACTGATAGAGTCCCTACTAGAGGTGAAACCGTTACATCACTTGTCAATTTTGATAATAGCAACCCCCAACTACAATTTGCTGACAGTGCAGAACAAACTACTGATAGCAGTGTTACCAGACTCTTCCTTTCCCTTGGAAAGAGCTGGCTTGCGAGACTAGCTCTCATAGCTATTAGAGTATGGCATGTTTAGTAAGAATGGGCCGATGTTTATGATTATATAAATCGTCAAGCCTATTTATATCCGTAGTATAGAGAGAAGCGCTAGTGGGAAGCCCTTATAGTGTAATGAAAGGCACCATATGCATGGTGCACAACCCTCGGCGTATATACACTGTGATAAATGCAATACAATATTTATTGCATGCATTATAATCAGGCAATGAGGAAAGATATCGAGGCATGATTGTACGTATACTGTCGGCATTGCAATCTCATGTAAAACATACTTTCTATACTTTACTGCAGCTGTATAACATCGAGGCTGGCAATGCATGCAGACTGTACTGTGCATGGGCGTGGCTACTTAGGCAACGTCGCGATCATAATATTATCACAAGCTATCTTGCTGCAGAGTTTGCAAAACAAAAGCGCTTGGACTAGAAATACTCTGTTACGTCTAAGCATTTATACTAGAGTCAGTGTCGCTATCTCAGACTTCCTAGTGTTTTAGCGAGGTCCAGCTAGCGCACGATCAGTCAACTCTCGATCTCGCTATATATTTGGGGTGGCCTGGTGGCTAGTCCAACAATGACTCTGACTCCCAACCCTTGGGTAGGCGGTTCGAGTCCCTCCAGTGCCACAGGTATTTGTTTCTTTCCCATTTTCTCTTTCGAGCTCTGCCTAGGAGTTGACTCAGCTCTACCCCAAAAAATGAGGAGGTGAATTTCACCGCATCCTTCGGAGGGGATGTAAAGCCGTCGGTCCCGGGGGACCTGCGTTCATTAGCCTTAGGCTATTTGCAGGCCCTCGTTAGCCACAATTGTGGTAAACCCGAAGGGGCACTTAAAAAAAAATAAATATATATATATATATATACGTAGTGCTATAGTGGGTGGGGCCACGTAGACAAAATGGCCGCCCGAGCGATGGGTCGGACTGAAAATCCTGGCATAGCTCAAGAACTATAAGCTTTTAGCTTCTGATACACGTATTTTTTTTAGATGAACATCAGTACTCCATGCTTATGTCCTTAATTTTCAGAGTAGACTTGCTGTTCTTCAGATTAAGAGTGAACACACACACACACNAATGCTAAATCAATTCGTACCTGATCCATCATAGACATGAATGAAAGCACCACTCTCATGAGTTGCCATGACAACGTAAAACTGCACGGAGAGATCAACTTTAAACCAGTCAAACCAGTCAAACCAGTCAAACCTGTTTCCCTGACCTGTTGATCCTGCAGCGATGGAAGCTGCACCTCTGAGAAGGTGACAGTGTCCTGGTCATAGTCTGTGGCCACATAGAGCCTCCGAGACCTGTCATCAGCCTCCTTGTGACCAGTGATGTTCTTACGAGAGACAAACAGGAAACGATTGTCCACTCTAAACCGGTAGGCAGAGTGATCAATGACTGCTCCAGCAGAGAGAGAGAGAGAGAGAGAGAGAGAGAGAGAGAGAGAGAGAGAGATGTATCAACGGTAGGCCTTTGCAAATTATGCTAGCATAATTTTGAGCATACCGTAAATCATGAAAATTTCATAGTCGATTAATTTTCGTAGTCGCTGCCGACTACGAAAATTAAACGCACGAAAAATTGCAAAATAGTGGGTGGGGCTGCGTAACGCAGCGATGCTACGAAAATTTAACATACGAAAAATTTTAACACTAAAATTTCGGGATTTACGGTAATAGGTAAGCATTAGAATCAGAGAATTATGCTGGCATAATAGGTGAATTCTTGGCATAATTTGAGCAAAAACATTTAATTGAATTATAAAGTTGAACACTTTCTTACTATCTATTGTAGGTTTCAATATCTACAAGGGTTAACAATGGCATCTTATCTTAATGACAGTTGTGTCAAATTGTACTCAAAATTGATCTAGATATCTTGGTAGATGTTGCGTATTTTGCATGACAAATTATGGATTTTAACACGAAAACGTTGAGTATAATAGGTAAAACTGTGGAGCATAATAGGTGAAATTGTGAGAATTAGAGCATAGCATAATGGGCAAAAAATTAAGCATAATTTGCAAAGGCCTAATCAACGGTGAAGATTCAGGGTCAATCAATGGCTCACCTTGAGTGCTTCTATCAGCTATGTTCATCCGATAGAGGGGGGCGTGGTCAGACATGGTGGACTGGCTGCTGTAGTAGACATACTCAATGTGGGGGTTGATGGTGACACTGATAGAGGGGGAGATTAACGTGAACCCTCAACAAATACCACTCTAATTGAATTATCTCACATCTCCACTAGTCGTACACTGCGAGCCACAACGCTCCAACTCCTAGCGCCAGTCTCCGAGACATACAACTGCAATGACATCACTATGACATAATGCCAAGGGATCACATGATCTCTCACTTACCGTCCCTGAATTGTCCCTGATGATCATGTGCTGAGGATTGCGCCCACTGAGATAGACCTCAGCCTCGGGGTCAAAGTCCGTGGAGGGGGTGTGGCGCATGTCCCAGGTCTCTCCTGCGTCGTGACTGACATAGATGAAGCGTCTATTGAGGGAGAGGACGATCACAGTGTGCCTCCCGTCGGCTGCGGAGGTCTGGAGGGAGTTGGGGTAGACACTGGTGGCTATGAGGGAGGCATCGGACGTGAAGTGGAACAGACCAATGGACTGCCTGATCTTCCCTCTCCACACGTTGGTGGAGCCCTCCTCTGTCTTATCAGAGGCCAAGATGAGGATCTCCTGGGCAGATAGAGAGGACATGAACACACCTAACAACACACACCACTGCCGTGGTCCTCACATCTCTTCCCACCCAGATGGCCTGGATCGTCTCTGCCTTCTCATCAAGGTCTTGCTGAATACAAACAAACACACAAAATAATTATGATGTCATTGTAAGTAGAACCATGGATTAGATATGGTACGACCGTTCTTACTGGTTCATGATTGAGGTCCTGGGCCATTCCACAGCTCTCGTCGCTCCTCCTGTGGCGATGTCTAGGCCTCTCATCATCTGCTACCGTATTCTCTGAGGAAGCCACTAGTAGCCCGTCCGTAGATGGTAACTTGCTTATTATTCTGGCCTCTGTATTTCTCCGTTTCTGTGTCAGTAATCCTTCAGAAGTCAACGATGAGACAAGGAGCACACAAGTTAGTAGAACTGCCGCCAAATGGTTCATCTCGCTGATCGCTGGAGACATTCCTTCAGCACCGGGAAGAATATATGGTGGGCTTTATTTAGAATTATGGATGTCACATGACCAAAAGAGGTGTGGTCGACGATCATTTCCATCTGACAGCAGCTGAAGATGTTCAAGAGTCAGTACCAGGTACTATACATACATGGCTGCTATATTGTCTGTGGTATGAAGTACTGTACGTGTGTAGAGTCACAGATAATGCATACTATGTATGGTGGAGGTCAGATGGTGATATTCTTATTGAGTTATTGTGTCTGTGTGCACAGGGTGGGTCGTGTGTGGATGTGTTCAGTGCTCAGGGTCGTGACCCCGTCTCCCACTGGAAGCTGGTGGGCTCAGTGAAGAAGGAGTATGACAAGTCTTTGAAGGGCTACGTCTACAAGATGGAGGGTGGCACCTCCAGCACCACCACTCGCATGACTCTGCCCAAGAATGAGAAACAATCACGTGAGCTAGCTGCTGCATCTGCCCAAAAATAAAGAGACACCTACTGTATATTGGGAAATTTTTATTAGTACAAAATTTCGCACAAATCGTTAAGAGTGCACCAGAAAATTTTTGTATATATGTGGCAAGTGCTAGTATATATTGCACATAATGCACAAGTTACTTTCGTAAGTGTTAGTTTCTGGTTGGGTATTAGAAATATATTCTTGTTCACCAACCCAGTATGCAGATTGCCAGAATTAAAGTTTGATATTTTCAATCTGCATACTGGGTTGGTGAACTAGAATATATTTTAATAATGCACAGTTAGTTTGTTTTTTCAATTTCCGTATGTTCAACCAGTAATTTGCACCATACAAAAATTTCCCACCATAGAGTAGGTGCAATCAGCGTCATCAAGACCGGAAGTGTTTTGAAGTGATACTGGAAATAGTTATATTTGCTGTATGGAAGTAAATGCCCGTTTCTCTGTATTGCTCTGTACATTTTTGCCATATGGAAGTGACTCGTAATTGCACCCCCTCTATACTGTCTCTCCCTCCCTCCCTCCCTTGCAGTCGGCCTGGTCCAGCGCTACCTGGTGCTGCAGCTATGTGTTCCCTCTGGAGGCAGGCTGGTCCTGGAGCTGACTCTGGTCGACAATGGAGGCGCCAGGAGAAGAATACAGCTCTCTTCCTCCCTCAGGGAAGTGTCGTCAAGCCCCCTTAATGCCAGGGTTCCCCTCTCGGGGGTGCTGCTAATTGACCAGTGGGTCAATGTGTGTGTGGATGTTGCTTCTCTTGTGAGTGGTCTCTTCAAGGCCAGCAGCCATCGCTCCCTCGAGGCGCTCTCCATCGGAGGAAGCTGCTCACTGAGAAGAGTGTTCACAATGAAAACCCCGCCCCACGACACTACAGACCACACCCACCAAGCTGGTGATGATGTAATGTGTGAGGAGATTCCTCATTCGTTTCAACTCCATTCCTCGTCCATCACCGTGGCAACACAGGTCAGAGGTCAACTTGTACAGCAAAGAGCAAACACTTCCACTCCACAGTTGTTTGCTGAGCTCTCTCTGTTGGTCCATATCAACTCTTGAGCATCAATGACAGAGAGACAAATAAGGATGTCTTGTTTCACCAGAGGCCCACATCAGGTGATATGGCCATGGAAAATCATCATTGCACGCGCTGCAGTAGCCATGTGATTTTTAGAAGGTGACCTTTTGCATGCAAATTGTAAAAGACACACCCTTTTTTCTTGCAACTGTCTCTCTATTTAACTGAATCGTATGAAATTTTAAATACCAGCTGGAAGTGGGCAATCAGGCAAGATGAGTAGAGAATTGCGTGTATATCCTCCCATTTACCGGCTGGGTAGTCTAGGGAGATGGATCAGAGAAGAGCTGAAAGCAGGTAGATGATTCATATGTATAATCAGCTAATTATGTCTGTAAATCTCTGTTGAATGTATTATCTGTGGTTGACTCTCCAACAGGTATCCTCCGTGGCACCCCAGTGCTGCTCCACATCCAGAGGCTCAGAGTCCCGGCTCTCAATCAACTTATGAAGATAATTAGTTTCTTAGGAGAGGAAGAGTTCTACACTGTGTTGGTGGTGGTCATGGTCTGGCTGGTGGACTCTGACCTTGGCTGGAGACTCACGGTCATCATGGCTGCTGGCTTCTATGTTGCTGGTACACACTATCAAATAGATCAGTGATGAGTTCCCTTTCATGTCCTCTCACTGTTGCAGGTTTCTTCAAGAACCTGCTGTGTCTCCCTCGCCCCCCTAGCNGGGGGGGGGGGGGGGGGGGGGTTACATTTCATTGGATTGAGAAAGAAATTCGATGAACAAAACTTTTGGGCTGGCCTCTCTAAACAGAACCTAAGAATTTATAATGGTATCAGTTTTTGGGGCTTATAGCATGCGGCAATAAACTTAGCTCTTAGAATGCGTATAGGCCTTTGCAAATTATGCTTAATTTTTTGCCCATTATGCTATGCTCTAATGCTCACAATTTCACCTATTATGCTCCACAATTTTACCTATTATGCTCAACATTTTCCTGTTAAAATCCATAATTTGTCATACATCCATACAAAATACACAACGTATACCAAGATATATCCAGATCTTTTTTGATTGCAATTTGACACAACTGCTGTTAGGATAAGATGCAATTGTTAAGCGATATTATAAGGTGATTTGTCTAGAGTAAACTATATATTGATTATTCAAACCTACAATAGTTAGTACAAAAGTGTTCAAGTCTATAATTTTTGCTCAAATTGTGCCAGGAATTCACCTATTATGCCAGCATAATTCTCTGATTCTAATGCTTACCTATTATGCTCAAAATTATGCTAGCATAATTTGCAAAGGCCTAAATGCGTACCTCAGCTTCAACCACACTGGAATAACGCTTCTGTTCCTGTAATGAGATTGTATTTTGGTATGTATGCTCACCATCATTATCATCATCATTCTGGATTTCTGGGGGAAAGAAAAGGACCATCAATTGCCATTCTGACAGTTATGCTAATACAAGACTCATCCCTATAGGCAGGCCAAAAAGAAGGAACCGATACACTATGTTTGTCAATGTGCATGGATAATTGAAGGGCTCGGAACCATAGCACTAATGTTTTAACCTTAAATGAAACACGTGAAATAGTCCTAAAGATTATAGTCACATTGAAATGATAAATATTACGTGATTAATGTTTATTAGTGTTTAAGGGGAGTGAACTGAATTCAGGATTTGTGGGTTAGACCAGACCACTTAAAGCTCCTTGGAGTGTCTGCTCAGGGATATTCAACTGTATCCAGCAATACATATGGAAGTGTTTGTGTTGGGACAGCTGGGACAACCAAGATGCTTCAGTAGTGTGCAGGCAGCTCGGTTTCTCTTTAATACTGCAAGATACAGGTAACATTTTAAAATTGGGGTTCAATTTGAAAGTATATACAATACTGAATTACATCTGATCATGAGTATACAAAATTAATGTGTGTTAATAGTTCTCAAAGGTAATAACCCTGAAGTCCCAGAGAGCAGTGTGTCCTCTCCCTTGGGCTTGGGAAAAAGGCTACATACATGCATGCATGAATGAGTCATGATGACCCATAGGTGTTTTGTTTTGTAGGTCACTTAACAGTATAATAATATAGGCTAGTATAGCACAATGTATAACTTCACCATGTCTTGTCTTTGGTTGATATTGTGATATTCTCTTGCCTCTGGAAAATAGAGTGACTTGTCTACATGTATAGGTCAATGTGTTACTACAGTTCTCATTTGGGTGCCTAAAGTAGTACTGGCAAGTACAACACGTACACAATTAATTTGCTATGAGCTTTTCAGACAGCTTTTGAGTTAAGGTTCAATCAAATGCAGAGTGACTGTCGTGACTTGATACCAATATGCAGATAAAAAATATGTAGTGACTTTGTTAGACAACTAAAGTTACTTAACGACAATGTAATTACCATAACAAGTCTGTAGAGAAAGAACTGCATTTTTTTTCCATATAACAGTTTTGCACAATGATGCATCAATACACAAATAGCAAAAATTAAGTGCACCCAGCTATATAAAAAATATGAGAGTATACATAAACAACTAACAAAGTGATACTATAGTTAAAGGGACAATACAGTACTCCTAAATGATAATACACCTACCAACTTGAGGGTCATAAGAAATTCTTTGTTGTATAACCAGATTACTTCTAGCCTGATGAAGATGAGTATCAAGTGATGAATAGAGCAAGAATGCCACCTAGGGAGGCTCCAATAGCAATCCATAGAACATTGTTAACGTTACTATTAGGTGACCCTGGTGGAGCTGATGTGGTGAGTGTAGGAGAGGTGGCAGGAGGTGCTGTAGTACCAGTAGCAGTAGTAGTAGCAGCAGAGGTACAATCATTAACTACAGAAAGTAGTAATCAGAATAATATACCAAGAGTAAACACTTACTAACTCAAAGCCACACTTACACTTCAACTACAATTAAACTACATCATGTCATCAATCTCAATAATTATTAATGGATTGCTATAGTTATAGACAGCATACTATGGCTGTTGATCGATTTTGTATGGTTTTGGTTGTAACTTAGGAAATGTGTCAGTATTATTATAAGCATTGTTGTTACCAATAAATGAACAATGAAACCTTACAACTTGATTTAAGTGTGCATTACACGAGAAATAGCAAATTCATAATACCCAGAGCTAGTATGCAAATGTTCCCAAACGCAGTACTCAGGAACATTTCAACGTCAATTTGAAAACAATTTCACAAAATGCAAAAAAATGTCAATTGTAAATTTTTAAATATTTTTTTGCATTTATATATAGCTTGACGTAGCACACAGTTCTTAGCAGCTTGTAAAAGAGCTTGAGTCTGAAGCATTTTGAAAATGATGAGGCAAACAATGAGATTTTGGCAAACAATACAACAATGAGATTTTGGTATGAGGTAATGAACAATATGGAGAGTCTCTGATACAATGAAGCTTGCGAATGAAATTGTACATGTCACAATTAAAAATTGAACAGTGTCAAGATGGGAATCCTGTTTGTTGCTTATTCAGTTTTGTGTACCAGATTATCTTCTTACTTCCATTCTACTATTATGGGAGGAGCTTTCTATTATTATGAGCATTCATCTTGTATTAACAGTAAACATAGCTGTGTTGTGTTCATTTCTAAACCCTTACAAGAACATTTTCAGTTCATCCAGAAAACACTAGATACCTGGAATAACCACTGACTAAAATTGTAAAAAAAAAATGCTTAACTATAAGATATAGGAATGCATGGTTGTTTGATTGAATGGGAAGTTCAGTATTAGGCTTGATAGAAATAGAATAAGCTAAATCACAGCTTTAGAAGCTTTTGAAGCCTAGCTTTAATGCCAAGTGCTCAGTTGAAAAGTCAGTTAGTCCTGTGAATATTTGTGTTGCACATAATGGGCCATCCATGCGATTCTTAGAAATAGTACAGCTGAACAGGTAACAGAAAAAAATGCAGTAACTGTTTCAAAATGAATTTCCACAGAATACTCATACTGCAGCAGGACCGTAGAAGCTGTAGCGGTAGAGGCGGCCATGGCTGCTCCACTTTTTGGCTATATGCTCAACTTCAAGTTCTCCGCTTAATTCTATCCCAGAAGCACTAAGCCAGGACTCTCTTGGTCAAAAATCTAGCTAGAAAATTATCCTGGTATGGTGTGCACAGCTAAGTGTACAAAGTTCAATCATTGCACGATTCACCCACACTTGCATTCTAAATAAAGCACACTACAAATTTAAAGTTTGCTGAGTCAGCTGGCCTTCATCTAACAAAAGATAGCATTATTTCGATTGCCAGAAGAACGATATAAACTTTGAAATTAGCAAATAATTATATAATATTATATTAAATAATATAATGGTATATGTACTGAAGTCTTGATACCTTCTTTTTAGACAACACAACTGGAAGTAAGGGGAAATTAACAAAATTTTGCTGTAAGACAGTTGCTGCAATTAATTAATTATTATTAACCCCCCCTCCCGGCCTTACCACCTGCTATGACCTTCCTACGAGCCTGTGCAGTAGGAAGCCTTAGCAACAGTACTATAAATGCTATAATTATGTTAAAGTAAGAATAATTATTACTACATCAGATTAAGGCAGATCAGAGTCAACAATTATTCACACAAACTAAACTGAAGCAGTAAATAGAAGGAAACTCACACATCAACATTAGATATACTAGCTTTTAAACTTTATACTGAGTCTCATAGTCAGTTCTACTGAAACTTATGGACAAATCAATACTCACAGCATGTACATTAACTACAAGAACACAGAAAATATTAGAAAAAAATATATCAATATGCAAAATGTCAATGTACATAAAAATGCAACTTAACAATCATGCAGTTATTAAAGATGTCTTTGTGAAAATCAAACTATTTATTTTGTTCCCCAACCAGACTGAGTGCTCAAGCTGTCCCAACTGGTGGTAGCAATGGCTCATATTCAGAGGAGTGATCCAATCGATGTGGAACAATAGGCTCTTGAGGTAGCACACGGTTCCTAGCAGCTTGTAAAAGAGTTTGAGTACATTCAAAAGAGATTATAATCTGAAGCACTTTGAAAATGATGAAGCAAAGAAAGTAGAGCAAAGGAAACATACAAAAGATGGATACTGGTATGAGGAAGCCAAAAGTATGGTGTGCTCCTGATAGAATGTAGCTCAAGTATGATAATATTGTACATGTAATAATTCCAAATTGAACAGTGTCAAATAAATTAAAAACGTTCTTCTTGTAAGGTTTTATGAATGAGCACAGCAAAGCTATGGTTACAGAAAATACTAAAAGAGTAGTCATGTTTAAAGTCATGCTACTTCCATAATTGTACACTGAAAGCAAAAAAATAATTCTATACACAAAGTAAACCCCTGCGTACCAACGACAGTCAGGTGTTCCATCAATACCATCCTTGTAATGGATGTGACAAACTCTAGCCAACTCAGAGAACAAGATCACATTCATTCTACATGTTTGAAGACACCTTTGGAAGAGTTTGTTTTGATACATTAAAATGAACACCAGAGGAAGAAAATTAAAAAGCACAAGAAAGAACATAGCA
This sequence comes from Tethya wilhelma, assembly GCA_964030475.1. Classification (NCBI taxonomy): domain Eukaryota; kingdom Metazoa; phylum Porifera; class Demospongiae; order Tethyida; family Tethyidae; genus Tethya; species Tethya wilhelma. Next base: position 116,152 of record CAXIPT010000041.1, read on the forward strand.
ATGATGGCATATGGTAAGTGAGACTTGCTCATATAGAGTAGAGATGGTTCACTGTAGACCACAGTGGTTCTTTCACCACAGCCATTGTAACGATAGATTGGCCTCAGTAAACTGCTGGAGGTATAGAACAGCTTACAATAAGAAAGAACCATAAATGTTGCAAGCACATTCACAACAGATCCTTTGATGTCCAGCCCTCTTCTAAACCGAACAAAACATGGATGGAATGGTTTCCACAAACTAACTAGCACCTTACACCCTCTGTCATGCCACTCAATGCAATAGTACACAACAGCTGTAACTACAAGGGGATACAATGCAACAAGATAGTCAAGGGCTATCACTTGAAGCATGTTCATTTTAGAGCTGATACAAAATGAGGGAATCACATCACGAAAGAAGTCGAGATTCCAAAAGCCATAAAATGATAGCATACTCACAAAGAAAGGTCTTAGATCTTTAGAACTGCTCAGTAAACTTTTGCTGTCATTCAAAAAATAGACAATATACTGGCAGGTCAAAACTATGATATTTATGAAGGGGGCATTTGCATTAATGCGACAAATGATTACTATAATACAAAAGAGGGTGGTTGGACCCAGTGCTGCTGTAATGTAGACAAGCCATCCGTATCCACTGTCAAAACACTTTACACACTTTCTCCTGAAGAGAACAGCTGGCCCCAATCCTGGCATACACTCACTGCATAACAGACCAGTCCTATTGAACTCCTCTTCACACATTTCATTGAACTGGTAGACATTGGGTGGGAGGGTAACCTCTAGCTGAAGAGAAGCACTGCTGTTGTCTCTCAAGTTGTTATAAGGACAAAGTCCACCAAAGACTGTGTGTGTTGTAGCATTGAAAGAAACACAGTAGTATCGATGGAGCTTTGTTTTGTTTGTGTTACTGTCACATTGAATGTAATCACTCACTGCATTTCCACAGTGACATGTGTTCTCACCACCATTGTCTGGTTTGAACCAAGCTGGACATTGACTCACAATATCACTGGAGATAGCACAAGAGTTTGTAGCTAAGACATTGATGTGTTCTGAACTGACAAGTGATAGTGACACTACTAGCAAGGCTACACTGGTGCTGTTCTTTCTTGGCAGTACCATTGTTGGAAATGTCTGCTACACAAAGCTCAGAGCATAATGAATTCTGGTGAACTATTGTACTGTCACAGGACTATGCATCATATAAAATTCACTCAGTATATATAATTCCTATATGCATGTATATATAAACAAGAGTACATTACACATCTATTAGCTGTGTNATTTATGGTTCTTTCTTATTGTAAGCTGTTCTATACCTCCAGCAGTTTACTGAGGCCAATCTATCGTTACAATGGCTGTGGTGAAAGAACCACTGTGGTCTACAGTGAACCATCTGTACTCTATATGAGCAAGTCTCACTTACCATAATTATGCCATCATTGCTATGTTCTTTCTTGTACTGTTTAATTTTCTTCCTCTGGTGTTCATTTTAATGTATCAAAACAAACTCTTCCAAAGGTGTCTTCAAACATGTAGAATGAATGTGATCTTGTTCTCTGAGTTGGCTAGAGTTTGTCACATCCATTACAAGGATGGTATTGATGGAACACCTGACTATCGTTGGTACGCAGGGGTTTACTTTGTGTATAGAATTATTTTTTTGCTTTCAGTGTACAATTATGGAAGTAGCACGACTTTAAACATGACTACTCTTTTAGTATTTTCTGTAACCATAGCTTTGCTGTGCTCATTCATAAAACCTTACAAGAAGAACGTTTTTAATTTATTTGACACTGTTCAATTTGGAATTATTACACGTACAATATCATACTTGAGCTACATTCTATCAGGGGCACACCATACTTTTGGCTTCCTCATACCAGTATCCATCTTTTGTTTGTTTCCTTTGCTCTACTTTCTTTGCTTCATCATTTTCAAAGTGCTTCAGATTATAATCTCTTTTGAATGTACTCAAACTCTTTTACAAGCTGCTAGGAACCGTGTGCTACATCAAGAGCCTATTGTTCCACATCGATTGGATCACTCCTCTGAATATGAGCCATTGCTACCACCAGTTGGGAGAGATTGAGCACTCAGTCTTGTGGGGGAACAAAAAAAAATAGTTTGATCTTCACAAAGACATCTTTAATAACTGCATGCATGATTGTAAAGTTGCATTGTTATGTACATTGACATTTTGCATATTGATATTTTTTCTAGTATTTTCTGTGTTCTTGTAGTTAATGTACATGCTATGAGTATGTAAATTCAGTAGAACCATGAGACTCAGTATAAAGTTTAAAAGCTAGTATATCTATAATTTTGATGTGTGAGTTTCCTTCTATTTACTGCTTCAATTTAGTTTGTGTGAATAATTGTTGACTCTGATCTGCCTTAATCTGATGTAGTAAATCTTACTTTAACATATATGTGCCAGTACTGTTGCTAAGGCTTCCTACTGCAGTATGAGTATTTTTTGAAATTCCTTGAAATTCATTATGAAGCAGTTACTGCATTTTTTTTCCTGTTACCAGTTCAGTTGTACTATTTCTAAGAATTGCATGGATGGCCCATTATGTGCAACACAAATATTCACAAGACTTACTCTGCAACTGAGCATTTGGCATTAAAGCTAGATTTCTAAAGGCTTCTAAAGCTGTGATTCAGCTTATTGTGTTTCTATCAAGCTTAATATCAAACTTATCGAACAACCTTATAGCTAAGCATTCTTTTACAATTTTAGTCGGTGCATGGTTATTCCAGGTATCTTGTGTTTTCTGGATGAACTGAAAATGTTCTTGTAAGGGTTTAGAAATGAACACAACACAGCTATGCTTACTGTTAATACAAGATGAATGCTCATAATAATAGAGAAGCTCCTCCCATAATAGTAGAATGGAAGTAAGAAGATAATCTGGTACACAAAATGAATAACCAACAAACAGGAGTCCCATCTTGACACTGTTCAATTTTAATTGTGACATGTACAATTTTATTCGCAAGCTTCATTGTATCAGAGACTCTCCATATTGTTCATTAAGCACAATATTTCCTGTTGCGTCACATNTGAGGATTCAGAATCGAACTTAAAACTAACAGTTCAAACTCTCCTGGAAAAGTACCACTGTGAAGTTAAACCACAGCATGGAATGGTATAGCTAAGCTTATATTATCAACTGTCCTTTTTTTATCTGTTTTTAAGCCTCGGCGCGTGCGTAGCACGTGCAGAGGGTTACGGTAGTCGTTTTGTCTGTCTGTCCCATCGAAATCTCAAGAAAGACAGCTCTAGCAACAAAATTGATGGCACTTACGTTCATAACTCTGAATGATCTTGTAAAAATATATTTTTTGCTGTTCAAAACACTGTAGTTCTTGAGATTTGAGACTTTTGTGCTTGTTTGAGCGCTTAGCTTCGAGGCCACGCCTACTAATTTGGTGTGCGTTATCTAGAATTTGTCCTGAATATAAAAAAATACTCAGACAGAAGCAATGCCTGTAATACTGACTGAGCTGTGTCTAAGAGCCGCCTAGCTAACCACTGATGAATGATCTAGCTGGTACCAGTAAAGTCTTTGCATGCCCTATATGCTTACATAGAAAGCAGAACAACTCCTGTCTGTCTTGCGGCAACAACACAAAGTTACCAACCGCCATGCAGTTTGACTGTGGTAGCAGTTGAGTATTACAACGCATGTATAATTGTAGCAGAGCTCATCTGAGTCTGGTTCATAGTCTGTGACATGTGCTGCTTCACCACAGCCGTGTTAGCTATGCCGGCCACTCATCACAAGACACATGTACCGTCGGCAGTGATATTGAGTTATGACCGTGACACACTCTTTTACACTGTGTATGCATATAAGCGTACTAGCTAGTTGAGTGCGCCAAGACTTATGCACCATCGGTGCCTTCATTTATGTCTGTATATTGTTTGAAACTAGATTCCAGTGTCTTCTGTTGACTTCTGGCAGCGAGAATACAACCAAGATGAGTTGAAACTTGAACATGATACTGGCTTGTATCCTCCAAGAGTTAAAGTTAGTTTCAGACCTCTTGAAAACACTCAAGAGTTTTGTACAGTGCCAGTTACAGTCACTGGGAGTGATTGCAACCTGAACTCAGAAATTGGCCTTCCACTTGGTAAGTGATCCATGGAGGAACATATAGGTGATGTTAATTATAGACTATACAATTAATGCAATGAAAAATCATGTAGCTAATTTCATTAATTATTTACATTGTTGTAGTTTCACACTTCCCTCCCACTTCATCACCTAATGATGATAGTGAAAGCAAAGGTGTACAATCAAATGGTATAGCAATAATATTTATTATCATACCCTATAATACCTGTATTATTTGTTTATAATGCTTGATAAGTGATCCATGGAGGAACATATAGGTGATGTTAATTATAGCAATACAATTAATGCAATGAAAAATCATGTAGCTAATTTCATTAATTATTTACATTGTTGTAGTTTCACACTTCCCTCCCACTTCATCACCTAATGATGATAGTGAAAGCAAAGGTATACAATCAAATGGTATAGCAATAATATTATCATACCCTATATTACCTGTATTATTTGTTTATAATGCTTAACTTATAGTTCTAACAGAGCAAGAACACTTAAAAATTTGTGGCTACATAAAGGTTATGAACAATTCTGACATTATTCGTCTTGGCCAGGCTCTTGGCTTGCTCCGATCAAACCTCCAACGAAAGGTGACCCTTCCCGATGACATGATAGATGATTGGCTTGTAAAAGCTGATAATGTCATGGTAACAAGTGGGCCTCCTACATGGAACAGTCTGTGCAAGGCTTTGAGGCTGATAGAACAACCTGGGATTGCATCTGACATTGAATCAAACGGCAAGTTCCACTCATAGAATATTGTAATTATTTTTAAAAAACTGATTTAGAGTTTACTATTGTTACAGTCACAATTGAGCTGTAGACCAAATAGTTCCCATGATTACTATACTTTGATATAGAATAATTATTATTAATATCATTCATGTATGCATACAGTGGTTGCCAAAGAATCTTGAACATGGCCTGAGACCTTATATTGTTGCAGTATATATATGGTTAGATTAGAATGTCGTTTCAAAGATAATATAATAATTATAATATTATTGCTTATGCATGTATAGTCATTGTTTGTTTTTGTTTAATTAAGTTGAACATAATTAACCACAATTAATTTCTCCTACACATATGCACAACTTTTTCCATATAATTTTAAGCTAGTTTAGCTGTGCATGGCTTTGATTTCAAACACTCGCAGTGAGATTTCTTCAACTCTTGATGATTGATGAACTTCTTGACAAATTAAGAAGAAACTTAATTATATACCCTTACACTCTCCGTCACCCTACACTCCTCACCTATCACACCCTCCACACCCTCACTCCTCACACACACCTCAATACACCTCTCCCAAGCTGTGTATATACAATGTCATGTAGAACTAGAAACAGACTTCTTCGATCTTTTGATTCTAATTTCCAGGGTCACATTCTCACTCTCGTCTTCATCAACATTGTAAGGATGGAGCCTAAGAATCAGTTTTGGGAGTGGGCCAGTAGCAGCATGATCAGACTGTTCATGATCAAGTTCAATTAATTTTTATCATTGCAGAAGATGTACATGCAGTGCCTTGTCCTGCCTGTATATCATATTTAATAAACTCATGTACTCAGTTTGTACTTGCAGCTAAATAGCCTCGTTCCCATGAAGGCTCTCTCCCAGTGAATATTTATGCACGCGTGCGCAACTTCAAGGATGATGTTTATGATTTGGAACTAAACATAAAATTAACAGTTCAGAATCTCCTTCAATCCCTGGCTCCTTCAAGTACCTTTGTACTAGCTAATTAAGCAAAAAATTATTCTGATTTAAAATAATTCTTTAAGAATAGCATTGTAGTGCAAAAAAAATTTTTTTTGCAATGAAGTCTACATGCAGTTTCAGCAAAACATATGATTATGTGATCAAAGTGGGTGGGGCCGGGGCTGACATTGGAAAATCATTGATTTTAAAATGCGGATGGCTAATTAACAAGTCACACCCCCAAAATTTATTTTTGAATTGAGTAAGAATAATGCTATTTAGTGGTTCCTGGGAAATTGTGCACAGAGTTTCATGTAAAGAGTTATTTACTTTTTGCATGTATAAGTAGGTGTGCTTTTATTAGAAAACAGCTGTTTTAATGCATATTTCCAGTATGTAGTGATATTGCAGAATTTCTCGGCATATTTTAGAAACTTCTCAGAAGTAATATCATGATTTCGACCAAAAATTTTTGGGCATCTTAATCACGTGATCCTGTAATAATGAACCATTATTCCAAGTTTGAGCTCAGGAAACTACACTGTGACCATTACAAAGTTATGATCTCATTATGCAATGTTAAGGCATATAATATTATATAGTGCACATGCCTTAACTACCCTGAGAAAGTAATACTGTCGAGAAAGCTAAAGATACAGTGTAGTAGATACATTAGTCACAATCATCAGAGCTCGACATGATCTTTGCCAAATTATGTGACTTCACCAGCTCTCAAATCACAAGAGGTGGATTCCGCTGTTTCGGACTCTCCAAACTCGGTCACCTATCGTGCCGAAATCAGGCGTAGGCAATCCTCTAACAGTTAAGTACGGATCAACTACCGTAGCGCACATTGAAACGTGGCGGCTAAATAGGCCCGGCGCCAATTCTGTTCACATTCAATCGGTCATCATCTTAAGCGCCGACAGTTCAGTCTTGTAGCGTTCGAATTTCGAACCTTAGTGAAGCAGAGTGCCAAGGAGATCAAACTCAGTTTGTGTGGATCAGCCGGTATACCAGTGGCGGCCATTGCTGGTGGTGTGGCAGCCCGGAGGTGTGGTGGTGATAGTGGTGTTGGTGATTGCTGTTGTTATACTGGTCTGTTTGAGAAGAAGACGAGCAAAATACCACTTGGCTTTTCCACGAGGGTGAGTGTCTTTAGAGAGAAATATGTTGTTATAACATCATTTTCTGTGTGTGTGTGTGTGTGTGTGTGTGTGTGTGCCAGTTTATCAAATTNGAGAGAGAGAGAGAGAGAGAGAGAGAAGAGGGAATTGAAGAATTCATCAATATTCATGCTATTTGTGTTTTCATGTCTTTTTTTTCTTGCAGGAGTGATGATTTTACCAATCACGACGCCATGCTCAATGCCGTCTCCTTCACCAACCCATCCCACCATCTCTATGACGATGTACCAAGATCAGGAGGGGCAGCTCGTCACCAAAAACGACGAAAATCAATGGACAGAAAACTAAGCATTTCCAGTCTCAAACGAGAAGTGATCAATGTAGAAGCTTCAAACGTCATCATGACGAACCCAAGCACGGGAGTCTACGAACAGGTCGATCTTGGACAAGTAGGTTTTGCCGAAACATCAACTTTCTCCGAGAGAAAAGCAAAAACGGATCCTCTACCGAAACTACCCGGGGAACAGACGCCTCAAGCTCAGCGCCGACCTTCGGATTATCTCGTACCCAATGTCAAAAGTAGCAGTCAAACAATACCAAATCCCACGTACGGAGTAGCACCCCCCGGAGCTGGTCCCATTCTCGATATGCCAGAGGATCCAGTGAGCCATCCGATACTGCTAGGAGGGGGAAGTGAGGGAGGTGGCCCAGGTAGGAATGATATGAAGAGTAGTACTGGAGATTACGCTGTCATTGATATTAATTGATCACTTATTATAGTGTGTACAGTCCCTAAAAGTTGTGATACATCAATTATTAATACCAAAAGTCTGTAATTTTTAATGTGCAATTTTTTAGAATGAAATAGTAAAAATTTGTCATACACTTTTTAAATCATGAGTCTTTGCAATTGTTTATACATTCATTGGATGTTCCTAATTGTCAGCTGGTGAATAAGATTATAAAAAACACATCATCATAAAAACAGTAGAGTCATCCAATGAATCTCGCTTTAATAGCTGCAGGTGCCAATGATGGGTGGGATACTGTCAATGAATGCATATATATCTAGAATCTGATGTTTTCTCTATCATGCAAAGCAAGATTGTAGCTGTTTAGCAAAATTAATAAAGATGATTCAGAAGTCAATACTTGGTGTCTGTCACATTGGTGTGCCACTAATGTCATTGTTTGTCATCTTAAGTCACTGCATAATGGGACAACGTATACGTAAGCTGCATGAGAAATGCTATATATAATTAATCTAAAGTATCACGCATATGCTATATACTATGTGTGAGCTTGAACCCGCAGTTTGCATGTGCAATGTTCCACTTAAAGTGGCCATAGAATAAAATTAACACCCCTTTTTCATACAGCTGTCACTCTCAATCTTAGAGGTACATTCCTGGCCAACAATAGTGAGGTTGTGATCACTGATATCACAACTGGTGATGAAGGTGGTGAACTGGTCTGTGCCACTACCTTTAGACCATGTTGTGCATCTCCTCCCAATCGCTACGGGCAGTGGTATTATCCTAATGGAACAGTTGTACCTAATAATGTAACTGGCTATGGTTTTTGGCGTGGACGAAGTGATGATGGTGAAGTTCATTTGAGTCGTAGGAACAATGTCTTGTCTCCACTGGGTACCTTCACCTGTGAGATACCACTGAGCAGTCCCAGTGATCTAGTGACACTGATTGTTACAGGTAATATTTTTGACATTATTAGATGTATTGATAATAAAAATAATCAAAAATATTTTCCCCTTTCTGCTAATTGCAGTTGTTAAGGATTTAGATGAGAAACCAGCAGTTCCTACTAGTCAAACGACAACTAAGGATGAAATTTCAATGACTCAAGGTGAACCTGCATTTCCAATTACAGCAAATATTGGTGTTACTATCGGAGCTGTCCTCATACTACTCATTGTGATGTGCTTGTTAATAGCAGCAGGGCTATACTATTATAGAAGAATAAAAAACTTGCCATTGAATCTTGATGATAGGTATGTAAATAGCTATTTAACAGTATATACGTATAGAGGGATTCTACAAAACTATTAGCAAATTAGCACTCCAGACTTTGACCACGCCTCTTGTGGGCAAATGATTGTGTTGCCCATAGATATTATCATAATGTAGGTAGGCCTGAGTATATTATGCTCAAATAGTTCTCCTATATTATGCTCTAAATTTTACCCTATTATGCTCACAATAAATTTTGGAAACAACTTTAGATAAAATTTTAATAAGCCACAAATGGAGCCATGTAAGCTAGGCACCTCCTATATAGCCAATAATGAAGCCGTATTGTGCACGTTATTACTGCGCGCAGACCACTAGCGTGAGTCTCCACGCTCTTCAAATTCAGCCAATGCTCATGAAAAGCTCTAGTATTACTCTTCACAATTTTTTGGCTTACCTAGTTCCTGGCTGCACCCGTTTTCGACGCTAAATCTGAGCGTTCTCGATCGCGAACACGTCAAATGTAAGCCACACCCCCTAGATCGAGGACAATATTAAGGTTAAAAGGGTGGTCGGACATGCCCACGCACCGCGTTGCTAGGGAAATTTTCAACTTGCAAAAGACACAAAATATCAACTTTTCTGTCCAGATTTTTACACAAACAGGTAGCGCTAATGGATATCTAGCTATACTATACTGAGCACGATAGACAAAAATTTTCCTGAATAGCAGCTTTTTCACCGACTTCCAGTTTTCTGCCTATCGCATCTATTTCAACACAAACTAGAATGATCGAAGAACCAAAAAGGAGGTATACCTACTTATTTTTAGCTGCTAAACACTTCTACGTATCGTTATCTGTAATGTTACAGTACAATTATAGAAATTAATACAATGTCATGTATATTGCCGATGATGTTTATAAAGTTTGTCTTCTAATGCGGATTCTTGTTTTAACCCCAAGCAGTCCTCTGAGGAGTATAATAGCTGAGTTGTATTCAAATAATTGCATGGTTTAATGTAGGAATGTAGTGTATCATAATAATATATAATGTAATATAATGTAGGAAAGGCAAAATTCACCAATGTTTCCCATGAAAGCTGCCTATTTTTCTTGTTTTCTTTTATCAGCCTATTTTCCCCAAAATTATGCTAGCATAATGTGCCAGGGCCTAGTAAGGACATCTATAAAAAAAAGTGAATGAACAAGTAGTAAAATTTTGTAAAAATTAGAAGTGTAGGCCGTGCAGTAAAAAGCAATGAAACAAGGCAAGTCTCTGAATTTCGGCACATGACTACTTCATTTTTTGTGCCCTACTCTTTGTATATCTACATTCTAAATGCTTGTTACTTCATCCAAATTAGTCAAGTGATTGCTTACATTGACTTATAATATGAGCCAAACGACCAACATTTATAATGAAGGATCTCAAACTTGCAATAAACATAATTGCGCATGCCAAAAAGGTCTACTACCATAATAATTATTATTATGATAAATCAGTCAAGCCAATAATAATAACAAGTAGTAAAAGTTTTGTAAAAATGAGAAGTGTAGGATTGGGCAGCACGGTAAAAAGCAATGAAACAAGGCAAGTCTCTGAATTTCGGCACCCGACTATATACTTCATTTTCATGAGTACCAACTCTTGGTTGGCAGTCCAACTTAAGTTACTTGTCTCGGTTATAGTTTACTCCACTACTTAGCCAACTGATTAGTAGGAATTTGAACCAACACAATAATAAGCAATGAGGTGTACCGCCTTGTTGACTTGTTCCAATAATTTTACTGCACTGCCCAATTAAAGTTTGATATTATTTCAATCGCATACTGGGTTGGTGAACAAGAATATAATTTAATAATGACTAATACCCAACCAGAAACTCACTTACGAAGGTTTATACTATTAATTTTTTACTATAATTATTATTATCCATGGTAAAGTATACTTTAATAGCTCAGCCACATAATAATAGACTGTTTAACATGGCTATGTGCATGAATAATAATAATTATGTTATTAGTGTGTTATTCAAAAATGTAATTGCAGAAATGGTACTAACTATACCTATCATGCACGAAGAAATTCACCAGCAATAATAAAAGGAGGGGAAAATGGTATTTTTATTGCACGTACATAACTAGCTATAATAATTATAACGAAATTGTGTAATAATTTTACTCTTTTGTTAGTGTACCTCAGTATACTTATATTATACCAACAGAGAACAATTGCATGTCTCTTGTTACTTCCAATGTGCAGAAAACTTCATTGATCCTGTCACACCCCTAGTGTGTGACTACAGAGGCATTGAACACACTCTAAAGCATCATGATATCACCTTAACAATCCCTGAGGGTGCTATTCCTGAAGGAAAAGTGATACACTTTAAACTGGGTGTGGCATTGTATGGTCCCTTCAGTTTCCCTGGTAACACACGTCCAATCTCCCCCATCTTATGGCTGTGTCCTCAAGTCGAGATTGAATTTAATGAACCCATCATGGTTACTCTTCCTCACTGCCTGACAGACTTGAATGTACAAGAGTTAGAACAGTTAGGAGTTACATTCGTCAAGGCTAACCACAATTTTGGAGCAAAAGAGGAAGAAAACATGAAGTTCAACTTTAAACCATACTCAACTAAGTCAGGACAGACTGAGTATGGCTACAGGAAGAGCCAAGGATTTGCAACCTTGAAGACCAATCATTGCTGCTACATTTGTATGACAGCCAATCAGTCCCCCCTTCTAGCTAGAAGCATGGGTTTCTGCCTCACTCGTATTGACTATGTTTCTGAGTCATCACTTCATGTGGTCAACTTTTGCATCACATTCTTCTTGAAATCTTGTATAAATGCACTCAAGTCCCAGTTTGATGGTTATAAACTCAAGAACATTGAATACAGACGTTTCAAATTCACTGATCAGCTCTCTGAGGATTCAGAATCGAACTTAAAACTAACAGTTCAAACTCTCCTGGAAAAGTACCACTGTGAAGTTAAACCACAGCATGGAATGGTATAGCTAAGCTTATATTATCAACTGTCCTTTTTTTATCTGTTTTTAAGCCTCGGCGCGTGCGTAGCACGTGCAGAGGGTTACGGTAGTCGTTTTGTCTGTCTGTCCCATCGAAATCTCAAGAAAGACAGCTCTAGCAACAAAATTGATGGCACTTACGTTCATAACTCTGAATGATCTTGTAAAAATATATTTTTTGCTGTTCAAAACACTGTAGTTCTTGAGATTTGAGACTTTTGTGCTTGTTTGAGCGCTTAGCTTCGAGGCCACGCCTACTAATTTGGTGTGCGTTATCTAGAATTTGTCCTGAATATAAAAAAATACTCAGACAGAAGCAATGCCTGTAATACTGACTGAGCTGTGTCTAAGAGCCGCCTAGCTAACCACTGATGAATGATCTAGCTGGTACCAGTAAAGTCTTTGCATGCCCTATATGCTTACATAGAAAGCAGAACAACTCCTGTCTGTCTTGCGGCAACAACACAAAGTTACCAACCGCCATGCAGTTTGACTGTGGTAGCAGTTGAGTATTACAACGCATGTATAATTGTAGCAGAGCTCATCTGAGTCTGGTTCATAGTCTGTGACATGTGCTGCTTCACCACAGCCGTGTTAGCTATGCCGGCCACTCATCACAAGACACATGTACCGTCGGCAGTNGTAGAATGTACTAACAGGATATTGCCTGACCATTTCTGTATGCATGTGTAACGTACATTATACAAGTCTGTCAATAGTTATCTTTATGTCAATTCATTACTAGTGCTAGCTTACCTTTTCTGAACTTGCATGGACATAGTCTAGTCCTAGACCCCACCTAGGACTAGACTAGCATGGACACAAGTCGATAATTTGCTGTCAATAAGCTTCAGAATGCCTAAAAACATGAATGGCAATACATGTATGGCATCAGTCAAGTGGTTGTTATCTATCAATTCAAAGCTATAGCTTACCTCCAACTTGCATAGGCTTCAGGATAGAATGCAATGCCTATAGTAAAAAAAAATCATGTGTGCTGTTGTGGTGCATACTAGCATTGAGTTTAGCTTACCTCCCACTTACAACACAGGTTAGCTTCTGAATGCGTAATAATGGAGATGGTTAAGTTGTTTGAGCCAAAAAACTTTCATACCTTGGAGGTTTTCTTGCTCTGTGTTCCCAAGCAAAAATTTCTCTGAGCGCTGACCCTTGAGGTTGCTACATAATTACGTCATACATTATCGCTCGCGATTGCGCATGCGCAGCAAGCGCAAGCAGAAAATAGTTTCTTGTGGAGTGCACTCGGCACAACTTGAGGCTTAATCGCTTCCATAATGACGATTTCAAGTCCGGAGAAATGGCTTGCCTACACACCTGTTTGATCAGGCAAACATCCATAATTTATTCATGTGGCTGGGAGATCAACTGCTGTAGCCTAGGCTAATGATTTCAGAGGCTCTCTCGACTGGGCTGTCTTCACACCACAGAGGAATTCAAGTCCAAATAGCGTTAGCCACATTCCCAGGCCTCTTTTTGGGTCTGGGAAAGAGGCTAGTAAAATACCGTATGAACAAGAGTCATGAAAACATGATCTGTACAGTATGGATTTTTCAGCATTGAAAAGATACTGTAAAAATTCGTTGTCATTTCGAGCTCTAAAATCCATTATCGTTTTACCAACGGTAGGTTACGGGATAGATACAGCCTTGAGATTCCTGTACTGGATCAGTACTGTTCGCTTCGTGATCGAGCCAATCATGTTTATTCGGTAAAGTATCGTTATCGAAATTTCTTCGTGCTTGTTACGTCATTGTAAATCAATATCAAACTGTCCCCGAAAGGCATTCGGGGTCGAATCAGTACTCGAAATTTTTGGCTGTGTAGAGTTCAAAGGTCATTATCCACGTGGCATTATTATGCGCATGCGCATTAGCCTCCTCTATTGCTGCTACTCAACTGAGCTTTTTGTAAAGACTAACCAGTCTCTAATATTTTCCACACTGTAGTGTTGAAAAAAGTGAATGAACAAGTAGTAAAAATTTTAAAAAAATAAGTAGTGTAGGAATGGGCAGTGCGGTAAAAAGTATTGGAACAAGGCATGTCTCAATTTCGGCACATGACTACTTCATTTTTTATACCCAACTCTTGGCTAACAGTCCAGTTTAAGTTACCTGTCTGTTATAGTTTGCTCCACTGCTTAGCCTACTGATTAGTAGTAATTTGAACCAATACAATAATAAGCTACTGCACTATTGTACAGATCATTGCATTTACGACACTTATAGCAGGATCCTATAAGGAAGGATCAACTGCATGACAAGAATAAAAATGAAGTAGTCATGTGCCGAAATTGAGACATGCCTTGTTCCAATACTTTTTACCGCACTGCCCATTCCTACACTACTTATTTTTTTAAAATTTTTACTACTTGTATAATTTATGTGTGTGTGTGTTTGTTATTATCAAAAGTCTGTAATTTTTAACATTATAGAATTGAGAATAATCAATAATTTTTTCTCATTATTAATTTATATGGATGTACATGATGTCATACATTTTTAAATCATGCACTAGTAGGTCTTTGTGATATAATTGTTTAATAATCATTGAATGCTTGTCCTTGTTTGTGAATAAGATTATTAAAAACAAACCATGACAAAACAATTGCAGAGTTATGCAATGAATTTCACCTTAATAGCTGCAGGTGGGATGGTATGAGCAGTAATTCGATACATGTACCTAATCTGATGCTTTCTCCATCCAAGCAAGATTGTATAGTGCTGTATAGCAATTAATAAAGATGAAGTCTATTGTTGGTGATTGTCATATCCATTATATTATACTACTAACATTGTTACTGTTAATCATCTTCAGTCACTGTGCAATGGGACAATGTAAGTAAGCTGCATGAGAAAAGTAGCATCTATACATAAGCTAAAGCATGCATGACTGGTCAGTATCATGTATACGCTAGAGCTTGAACCCAAAATTTGCACGTACATTGTTTTACTTTGAAGTGACTATGATTTAATAATATCTTCTTCGTATACAGCTCCCACTCTTAGACTTGGAAACACAATGTCCCTGTGCAACAATAGTAAAGTTATGATCACTGATATCACAACTGTTGATGATGGTAGTGCACTAATCTGTACCACTCCCTTTAGACCATGTTGTTCAACCCTCCCTAATCGCCTTGGAGAGTGGTACTATCCTAATGGAACAATGGTACCTAATAATGCAACTGGTTATGGATTTTGGCGTGGACGAAGTGATTATGGTGAAGTTCGTTTGAGTCGTAGGAACAACGTCTTGTCTCCCCTAGGAACTTTTATCTGTAAGATACCACTGAGGAATCGTACTGATCTAGTGAGACTGATGGTTACAGGTAATTTTTTGATAATAATGATAAATAAGTAACGTTAAAATTATTTTTTACTCTCTCTGCTAATTGCAGTTTTTAAGGATTTAGATGAGAAACCAACAGTTATGGCTTCAACAACTGCTCTTCCTACTAGTCAAACTTCAATGACCGATGTAACTGCTACAAGCCAAATTTTGAAGACTGAAGCTCCTACTAATCAAACTTCAATGACTAATAAAACTGCTACAAACCAAAGTTTGAAGACTGAGGCTCCTACTAATCAAACTTCAATGACCAATGAAACTGCTACAAGCCAAATTTTGACGACTGAAGCTCCTACTAATCAAACTTTAATAACCAAAGTTTTTGCTAATCAAACTGGTTTGACGACCGAAGATAAAACTTCAATGACTGAAGGTGAACCTGTATTTCCAAATACAGCAAAAATAGGTGTTGCTATTGTAGTTGTCATCATAATACTAAGTCTTCCCACTGGAGTGTGCTTATTAATAGCAATGAAATACAGAGCAAAATTACGATTGAATTTTGATGATAGGTATGTAAACAACCATTAATTTTAACAGCATGATGACTCTTAATTACTTTCACATCATCATTTCCTTGATTGATTTACTCTAATGATAACAGTACGCAATGGCTCAGTCACAAAAGTGAGCAAACATGCAAGATATACGTATATTGCTATAGAATAACTGTAATGTGGCCATGTGCATGAGTATGTGTTAATTATTTGCGTGTTACGTATTCACATCAAAAAATTGTCATATTGCAGAAATGGTATCTTAATGTCTGAGCGTGATACCCTGATCTATCATACTTCATCATCACAAATTGTCATAAAAGGAAGAAAAAATGGTCACAAATCAAAGATCTTTGAAGGTATCACTTTAACCCATAAGTAAATAATTGGTATTCGCACAACTCTAACAGTGGTGTATATGAGAGTGAGTGCAAGTATATTTTCATTGCATGCACATAACTATTAGCATATTGTGTATTATATAACTTTTATTCTTTTTGTCAGTGTACCTCAGTGCCTATCGCAAACAGAGAACAGTTGTCTCTCACTACTACCAATGTGCTGAAGACTCCGCCCACATCCCCTTTATTGATCCGATCACAGTCCTAGAGTGTGATCACAGAGGCATCAAACACACCCTAGAAGATCACAACATTACCTTGACGATCCCTGAGGGTGCTATTCCTAAAGGGAAAATGATAGACTTTGAACTGGGTGTGGCATTGTATGGTCCCTTCAGTTTCCCTGACAACACACGTCCCATCTCACCCATCCTGTGGCTGTGTCCTCAGGAGGAGATTAAATTCAATAAACCCATCATGGTGACTCTTCCTCACTTCCTGACAGACCTGAGCGTGAAAGAGCTAGCACAGTTGAGAGTTTCATTTGTCAAGGCCGACCACAATGAATATTCTGGATCAAAGGAGAAGCAGAATTTGATGTTCAACTTTAAAAGATGTGAGAATAAAATTACTATGCCTGTGTTCAGCTACAAAGAGAAGCAAGGATTTGCAACCTTGAAGACCAAACATTGCTGCTTTATTTGTCTGACAGCTAAACAATGCCCTGTCCTAGCTAGAAACATGGGTTTCTGTCTTTCTCGTATCGACTATGTTTCTGAGTCATCACTTCATGTGGTCAACTTTTATGTCACTTTTTTTCTTGAAACCTGTATAAAGGTACAATCATAATATTATAAAATGCATAGTCTACTTGATTATCTTCTAAAATCAATGCAGGTACTCAAGTCTCAGTTTGCCACTTATAGATTGGTTAACATTAAACAGCACCGTTTCAATTTTAAGGATGGTGTTGATGATTCGGAAACAAGCATAAAACTAACAGTTCAAAATCTCCCTGATAAGTACCATTGTACAGTTGAACCACTGGACGGAATGGTAAAGTATAATAAACTAAAATAAAACAAAACAAAGCTAAAAGCAACAACAACAGCAAGTAATTTAAAATTTGAAGAAACATAATATCAATTTCTTTGTACATTATGCCTGTATCCACATGCACACATTGCATGTTCAAAACCAGATTGAAAAATCTGCTGTTGACTTCTGGCAGCGAAAGTGCAGCCAAGATGAACTGAGGCTTGAACACAAAAGTGGTATATACCCTCCAAAGGTTCAAGTGAGCTTCAGACCGCTTGGAAACGCTCAAGAGTTTTGTACTGTGTTAGTAGCAGTTATTGGGGGTGATCGCAATTTGAACTCAGAAATCGTTCTCCCTCTTGGTTAGTGGATCATATTCATGTATCACAATAAAATTATTGATGAAGCAATAATTGTGTTTTATATAGTTTCATGCTTCCCTCTATCACTGAATGATGCCAGTGCCAGTGCAAGAAGAATTATGCCACCAAATGGTATACCAATATTGACTACCAATTATAACAGAGAGAGAGAGAGAGAGAGAGAGAGAGAGAGAGAGGGTAACTGGTTATTATTATTAAAGTAAAATCAAAGTATTAATACTTTTATTTGTAGTTCTAACAGAGCGAGAACACCTCAAAATTTGTGGCTACATAAGGGTTATGAATAATGAAGACATCATCCTTCTTGGCCAGGCTCTTGGCCTGCTACGATCAAATCTCAAACGAATGGCGACCCTTCCTAATGACATGATAGATAAGTGGCTCCTTGAAGCAGATGATGTCAGGGAGACAAGTGGACCTCCAACATGGAACAGTCTGTGCAAGGCTTTGAGGGAGATAGACCAGCCTGGGATTGCAGTTAACATTGAATCAAAAGTCAAACTCAATTAATATACAAAAATTGATTATGAAAAATTATTATAGTTAAGTAACTGCAGTAGTTTGCTTCCATAATAATAAATTTTCTAAAGAATCTTCATGAAGCAATTCCAAGCTTTACTTGCTATGATGAGATCCTAGCTGTAACAGTGTAAACAGACCATTCAAGTTAATTTTGTGAACATAAGGTTTGACCACAGGGGAATCCCCCATATACACACCCACACACAAATAATACACTTTACATGGCTGAAAAATTGTAATTTTTATGGCTATTGTAATATCCGTTCCATTAGAGTTAACATTTGTCTTTTCATTATGCGGTTGTAATGTGTGGAAATTTTTGTGTCATAAATTTTAAATCAGTCTTAAAGTTTTTATTATTCATTGAATACATGTCCTTGTCATTGAATAAGATTAGTGAAGACATACCTGCACCAGTGGCGGCCATTACTGGTGAAGTAGCAGGAGGTGTGGTGTTGACAGTGCTGTTGGTTGTTGCTGTTGTTATACTGGCCTGTTTGAGAAGAAAACGAGCAATAATAATTATACCAGTTGGCTTTTAATTCAACATGGGTGAGTCTAGAGAGAAAATTTATGCTATCATAACATCATTTTCTGTGTGTGTGTATGTGTGTGTGTGTGTGTGTGTGTGTGGATGTGTGGGTGTGGGTATGGGTGTGTGTGATGCTTATACTTATAACATTCAAACATTTACTTATAACATTTAAACATGTACTTAATTATAACATTAAATTTTTAATAAATTAATCATGTACTTGTAACATTCAAACATGTATTATATTTTGGTTCTCTGGAAATGCTTTTCAAGTAAGTCAGTTATTTTAGGAAGTACGTACGTAAGTTATAGATGAACAAAAATGGCACTATTGTGGTTTCCTACTAGCTCTTTCTACGAGTGCTGAGGAAAGTTTCTGTGAGTTTTAGACCGTGCATGCAATTGGTAATCTGTGAGTGAGAGCCTCTGAGCAAGTTTGAAAACTTAATTTTGTTTTGCTATAGGGTCATTCCATGTGGAATCAACACAAAAAAATGATGCATGTCCTCAGATTTTATCCAAAGTTGGTGTGCACATAGTATATCATGAGATGTAAAACCACAACAAATTTTAGGTTCCAATGTTGTATGGCTTCTTAGTTATAACAGGTTAAATTTTTGATATTTTTGCAATTTTTCAATGACTCTGTGGTACAAAATATACTTTATCTTCGACTAGGAGCAAGATATGAGGAAACCAACTAGATTTCCTAATAGCACTTGAAATAAGCTTTAAAATGATATGCTACGCGTATGTATTTGATCCACTAAAGTCAAAGGTTATGTTAACGTTTTGATTAAGTTTGTTTTTCTTCCTCTCGGGATGCTTCAATTTTCTTAATTTTTTGTCAAAGTGTTCTTTAGTCATTCGTTAATATGTAGACAAAATTTTATCTTGGGCCGATAATGGGCTCCGGTAAAAAATGGTAATTTACTGGTTCAGGTCCTGAAAATTGGCTAAATAAGCACATACTTGGTAACATGAGCTAGTAAATCAGTGACCTAAGCAAGTAAATTGCTACTTTAAACTGGAACCCATTATAGTCCCAAGATAAAATTTTATCTACGCATTAAGGAATGACTAAACAGCATTTTGACAAAAAATTAAGAAAATTGACGGATCCTGACAGGAAGTAAAACAAACTCAATCAAAATGTTGCCATAACCTTTGACCTTACTTGATCGTTGTAGTGTATGTGCTTTGGTTAATGTCTTACGTAATGGTTATGTTTACTTCCGTTTTGTGATCATGTCGGATGTTGCGTGTGTTCTAAGTTGTGCAGTTGTGTGTGTAAGATATCTTTCGTGTGTTTGAGCTCAATAAAGAGATTTGATATTAAACCTGTTGAACTGATAGCTAGAAGTTGAACAAACACAACAATCGTCAAATCTTAATTTTTTGTCAAAGTGTTGTTTAGTCATTCCTTAATACGTAGATAAAATTTTATCTTGGGTCGATAATGGGTTCCAGTATAAAGTGGCAATTTACTTGCCTAGGTCTTGTTCATGTTACCAAGTATGTGTAATTTAGCCAATTTTCAGGACCTGTTCCAGTAAACTGCAACATTTTACTGGAGCCCATTATCGGCCCAAGATAAAATTTTGTCTACACATTAACGAATGACTAAACAACACTTTGACAAAAAATTAAGAAAATTGAAACATCCCGAGAGGAAGAAAAACAAACTTAATCAAAACGTTAACATAACCTTTGACCTTAGTGGATCAAATACATACTCATAACATATCATTTTGAAGCTTATTTCAAGTGCTATTAGGAAATCTAGTTGGTTTTTTCATATCTTGCTCCTAGTCGAAGATAAAGTATATTTTGTACCGCAGAGTCAGTGAAAAATTGCAAAAATATCAAAAATTTTAACCTGTTATAACTAAGAAGCCATACAACATTGGAGCCTAAAATTTGTTGTGGTTTTACATCTCATGATATACTATGTGCACACCAACTTTGGATAAAATCTGAGGACATGCGTCATTTTTTTGTGTTGATTCCACATGGAATGACCCTATTCCCAGTACGGTAGGCTAATTTTTATCTGACGCACCCTTTTGGGACTTAAAAATTTTTTTTGGGTAGAATTCTTAGGAAAAGATCGTCACAATAAAATAGTGTTTGCAGTGAGTGTACTGTCCATCTGCTGATATAAAAATAAAGAGAGATACCGGCGGCTATAGAATCTGATCCTGCTCCATGCACTCATGCATGCAGTGCATCCTAGCTAGACTAGCTAGCTAGCTATATAGTCTCAGCCTGTGACTTTGAGCGGTTTCAATTTGCCCATTAGCATTGCTTTACTGTGTCAGTTTTGTGTGTGCCTGCTTTAATTTTCTACATAATGACTATAATAGCTGAATTGTATAATATCTATGAATACAGTGATCCAATGCTTGCAATTGAATGCGGCATACTTGCTATATAGTGACTCAGCACGACAAAGTTGTGAAGTTTAAGTCATAGCCGGCTCGCTTGAGTGACATAAAGAGTCAGATGACTCTGATGAGCCTGAAATAACTTTTCTGATGTAACAAGTTTTACTGAGCTGCATGCCTTATTCAGCCCACTAGGATACTGATCAATGTAAACTTTTGAACTAAAATCACATCTGATTCAAGATAGTGGCTCAAAAGAGATCAACAGTGTCTGTGGAGATCGAACTTCTGCACTGAGAGGCCCATGATCGATCAAGTTCTGACTGTTGCAATACTTTATGAGTTTATTGCATTTGCTTTCAAAGGCAGTCTTTGGCAGACTGTGTTAGCTATAGCTAATATAATTTATAGCAGTGATAGTCAAGCTTGCATGCAAGCTACTACTACCTCTGTGTGTCAAACTGTACTAGGCCTACACTTGCTACTACAGCTAGCTAGTCTAGCTATATAAGATGCTGCTCAACTCATGCATGAGTTGAGCAGTCTGGATCTGTAGCTGTCTATCTCTTTATGATTTATATCTGCAGATGGACAGTACACTGCAAACACTGGAATAGTCAAAATTAAATTTCAAGCTCTAAAACCTATTTTATTGTGACGACCTTTTCCCAGGAATTACCGTGAAAAAAATTTCTAAGTCCCAAAAGGGTGCGTCAGATAAAAATTAGCCTACCGTACGTATGATACACTAATCATGCATATATACATACATGCAGTGAATTTTGTTTAATATTCATCAGTGAATATGCTTGTCTGTGAATAAGATTATTAAAGACACACCTACACATCAACATAAAATAATCAGCTTTGAACAATTGCAGTCATGCAATGAATCTCACTTTAATGGCTCTTAACTTAATTAACACAAGTGGGAGGATCACATGATTTCCAATACTTAAGCTTGTATTAGGTGCTTTGAGCTTCCTCTATAAGCTATTATAGATTTATATTATATATGTTCTAAGAGTCCTCGGACAAGATTAAAAGATGAAGTCTATTCTTGGTGCCTGTCACATCAATGTGCTACTAGCATTGTCACTGATGTGTGCAATCTTCAGTCACAGTACAATGGGACAAAATTGTAAGCTAAGAGAATCAATAGTAGCTATACATACCTGAGCAGCATGCTGAGGAATATTGCATTACATGCATGCATGGTTATGGATAGTATACTATGAAATGTTTAAGCTAAGATTTGCTTTGGATACCAAGTGACTACAATTTTGCATGCATCTTTCCTCTACACTACAGTAACAGCTGTCACTCTTAGTCTTGGAAGCACACTTTTGGCCAACAATAGTGAAGTTGTGATCACAAATATCACAACCTATGATAATGGTAGTGCTCTGATCTGTAATACTACCTTCAGTCCATGCTGTTCAACCGTTCCTAATCGCCATGGAGAGTGGTACTATCCTAATGGAACAGTAGTACCTAATATGGCAAGGGGGGAAGACTTTTGGCGTGGACGAAGTGATGATGGTGAAGTTCTTTTAAGTCGTAGGAACAATGCCATGTCTCCGCTGGGAACCTTCTATTGTGAATTACCTCGCAACAGTTCCAGTGACCTAGTGAGATTGACAGTTCAAGGTAAATATTTTATTACAACCTTTTAACTTGACATTTATTCTATTGCTTTGTCATTATATATATATTGCAGTTATTGAAGCAATCTCCACAACTGATAATATGCCAGTCACAACTGAAAATCCAACAATGACCACTACCATCGAAACTGACATCACAGTCCCAAATGATACCACTACTATCCAGACTACCGCCCAAACTGATCCTACTATTAGCATCCAAACTGATACTACTGTTCAAACTGATGTCACTACTGTCCAAATTGATGCTACTACCATCCAAACTGATACCACTGCTGTCCAAACTGATGCTACTACCATCCAAACTGATACCACTGCTGTCCAAACTGATCCTACTACCATCCAAACTGATGCTACTACGATCCAAACTGAGGCCAATACTATCCAAACTGATACAACTGTCATAGTCGAAACACAGAAGACTTCAACCATCAAAGCCATGACTACACAACCTCCCAAAATAATGCCAAGTGGTACAAAACATTTCAGCCTTTCTTAGCTACTATTATTTCCAATAGAAATTTTTGCATTTGTTGATGACACTAATATTTCCCACCACTTGTTTTTCTATTACTGTAGTTTCTCTCAGTCTTGGAAACACATCTCTAGCCAACAATAGTGAAGTTGTGATCACTGATATAACAAGTCGCACTGATGGTGATACCCTAATATGTACTACTACTTTCAGACCATGTTGTGCTAGCATGGAAAACCGTTATGGGAACTGGTACTATCCTAATGGAACAGTGGTACCTAATAATGCAACTGGTTATGGTTTTTGGCGTGGACGAAGTGATGATGGTGAAGTTCGTTTGAGTCGTAGGAACAACGTCTTGTTTCCACTGGGAGCTTTCACCTGTGAAGTGCCACTCAACAGTTCTGTAAATGAGACACTGACTGCTAGAGGTACTGCTATACTATAACAATTTTTGGTATGCATGCATGCAGGTATACATTAACTATTGCTTGTTATGCAGTTGTTGAGGAGCTAATCACCACCATTGAGCCAAGATTAGCTCTGTTTCAATTGCATCTGCTTCAAATCCAAGAGTGCTGTGCCGCATGGATAGTAAGTATTGAGACAATTATTATTTAATATAAACAAACAAGTAATAAAAATTTCATAAAAAATACTAGCAGTGTAGGAATATGGGCAGTGCTGTAAAAAGGAAGGAAACAAGGCTATAGAACTTTAAATTTAGGCACATGATTACTTTATTTTTGCGGTCTCTATCTCATATAACCATGATCATGAATTAAAATTCTGATTCAGGGGCCAATTAAGTTATGAATTATTCAAGTATATAAATTAAAAAGCATACAATACAGACAACCTACGTGAACTTGGAACACTTTGGAATAGTTAAAATGAAGTAGTCATGTGCCTAAATTTAAAGTCCTAGCCTTGTTTCCTTCCTTTTTACAGCACACTATTAAAAATGATGTGTCCCCAACACGTTAGGTGTGTTCAGACAAGTGCACTGCCCATTCCTACACTGCTAATTTTTATGAAGCTCATTCCTTCTATATGTACTACCATAAGTATGATTATTACTATTATGTACTTTTGACTTCTTCTGCACACATGATTATTGTTTATTACTATTTAGGACAAAAATAGTCCAAAAGAAACAATCACTGAAGATCTTGTACAAAGTGTCAGTGGATTGGACAGTAGCAGCCAAATAAGAAATGAAACATTTGTGTGTTCTGATAATTCAGCCAATTCTGTCACATATCGGGCTCAAATTGAAAGCAAATCTTCAAATATTAGTACCAAACAGTTGTTAGCATACATCGAACGATGGCTAGAAAATGGCAGCAATGGGGAGCAATTCGTCTTTACAAGTTTGGGAATCAACAGTTCATGTGTGCTAAGTATTCCGAGTTTTGAAACAGAATTATGTGACCAGCACAATCGAACGTCAACAACTTGTATTGGGTCCACCTATTCAGATTCAATGAAGGAAAAGATTATAATAATTATAGTTAGTATAGTTTGTGTTATAATAATTATTGTGGCGCTGATTGGCTTGATAGCACTAACTGTTGTAGCTGTAAAGAAAAAGAGGCACTTCAAAGGAAAATTGTCATTAAAATTTAGCATAAGGTATGTCGTATATTCATAAGTAATAAATGTATGCATGCATCATAAACTGGTAATGTCATACAATGTAATACATTGACCTCTTTGTTTTCCTTTTTGTTTGGTATATAGCTATAAGAGGTTCAATAGCCATAGAACAGACTAATGTGTATACTAACATGAAGCAAAATGCATATATAGATGATATTGATGATTTTCCTCCCTCTATACAGTGGTATGTATGGGATTCACGACTCACAAGCTGTACGACTGCATCATATAGGAACGTACAATGAATCATTTGATTTGACAACTGGCAATGAACCTATTGATAGGAGATACTTTGAAGTGACGATACCAGCTTCAACTGACAATGCTCAGCCACAGCAAGAAGATAGGAGATACTTTGAAATGACACTACCTAGGACTAACACTCAACCACGACAGCGAAAAGAAGATGAAGAAAATCAAAGAGACCTTATATTTGCAAACCAGTCAACAGTTAGTACAGACACCGAAGGCTATGTACGAGTTGACATTATAAAGAAAGATGTGAATGAGGCTGTGCAAAGCTTGGAGCAAGTGGATTCACCCCTTGGTACTAGTGGACAATATGGTACTAAAATGACAGGACAAATGCTGAGTAATGAGAATAGTAAAACTTCTAGCAAAGATCCACATCCGCAGCAAACTGGGCTTGATCGGCAAAAGTTGTCAATACCAACAGTAAACTTTTTGATAACTGAGAACCCTGCTTATGTACCAAGCGAACAATTATTGTTATCTAGTAGTGGAAGGAACGACCAGTCCACAGCTGAAATATGTACAAGAGGAGGATTTGCTACTAAAAGTGGACAATATGGGAGTGGTCTACCATCCATTAGTGAAGAAACTGAACTGAAAAGAGATTCAGACTATACATAATAATTATTATGTTGAAATAAAAAATATAACTTATTAGGATAGACTCTGGAAATAATAATATAGATTTGATTTATCCATTTTGACTTATATAGTTTCGTTGTTTTGTTGCAATCCTTTGTTTTGGATAGTCATGCATAGTTGGATAGTGTTAATCTCATAACAAAAGCTATGGGACCAAGGATATCATCAAGTTTTCAACCTTTAATAAGGTTTAATTTAATTCCTGCATATGCAAAAGAGAAGCAGGCTACATAAAGGTTATGAATAATAAAGACCTTGAATAATAATTATTACAAGTAGTAAACATATTTCAAAAAAATAATAATGTAGGAATGGGCAGTGTGGTAAAAAGTATTGAAACAAGTCATGGTCTCAATTTCGGCACATGACTACTTCATTTTTATTCTCGATCCTTCATATGGATTTTCAGTGTTGTGTTGCAATGATCTGTACAGTAGTACTGTAGCTTATCATAACAAAACACCGCTTATATAGTGACAGTTCCTTTAAATCTTGCCAATTGATTATATTCATTGATTGTATGTCCTTATCTGTGAATAAAGACGCATCCTACATAGCTATCAACTTAAATATTCAGCTTTGAACAACTGCAGAGTCATGCAATGAATCTCACTTTTAGCTCTTAACTTAATTTACACAGGTGGGAGGATCACATGCCAATACTTGTTGGTAATTTGAGCTACATCAATAAGCTATAGCTAGCCGGATTATGTTCTCTCCTTGGACAAGGTTAAAAGATGAAATTTATTCCTGGTGCCTGTCACATTGATCTGCTACTAGCATTGTCATTGTGTGCAATCTTCAGTCACAGTACAATGGGACAAAATTGTTAGTAAGTCAGTACTAGTTGTCATTTATAGGTCACAAGTTTTTAGTGTGTATAACCTGAGGGCAGCTGTATGTATTCCCGAGGGCACAGCACGAGGGAATTTACAGCTGCACGAAGGTTACAATAATATTACATATACACACTAAAAACCTATAGTACAGTGAATGGCCTGTGCTACAATCAACCATTACTCTGATTGTACAAAAGCTTTCCGAAGTAATTCTAGAAATAGAAGATTCAAATTATATATGTACTTCAGTTTGGTACAGGTTTCATGACAAAATGATTCAAAATAGAAGTCTTATCATTTTTTAGAAGTTTAGTTTGGATTTTCACTAGCTGTCTATATTTCTCTGGGGTATGAACAACGGTATGAAGAACAAAATCGTACAGCAGTATTGGATTGTTGGAGCAGTGTAAATCAGTGTTAAGTGAGAGCCACTAAATTAACACCAGTGATCAGGCTTTCTCAATTATCTGCTGCTACTATACTACTACTACTACTGTCCTTTTTCAGCTAGAACTTTTCCATATGAGGTTTATATAGTGTGTATAAGGTTATTGTGACCTGAGAGCAGCTGTATGTATATTCAGGGCACAGCACAAAGAAAAGGCTTACATACAGCTGCACAAAGGCTACAATTACATACACACTAAAAACCTATAGTACTGTACTATATTAGCTCATACACCCTAGGTATCATACGTACGGTAGAGTAAACGATCAATTTTCGGCCGTCTCAATTTTCGGACGCCGTTTCTGACTTGCCTGTAGATGCTACTGCTTCGAGACTACTACCAGAAGATAGCCCATGAAAAATTACCTAAGGTTGTACAAACTTCAAGCCCCACCCACCTACTGTAAGGCTTCCATGTGCCGAAAAAGAGGTGTGTCCGAAAAAACATAAAATCGGACAAAATAATCGTATTTCGAACGGCAGCTCCAAGAGACCTATAAACTTATGCCAGAGCTGCCAAATCTGGAAATCAGGAAGTTCAGTCTTTCTGCTACTGATNCCTGTCTGTTATAGTTTACTCTATTGCTTTAGTAGCCAAGTGATTAGCGAGAAATTTGAACCAATGCAATGAATATTAAGCTACGGTACTATTATACAGATCATCGCAACACAACACTGAAAATCCATATCAGGGATCAAGAATAAAAATGAAGTAGTCATGTGCCGAAATTGAGACCCTGCCTTGTTCCAATACTTTTTAATGCACTGCCCATTCCTACACTGCTTTTTTTTTTGAAATAATTATTAGCACCCCCCTGAGCTAAATCCTAGACACGCCACTGGTCTAACTGATTAAAAATTTTCATGTGCCGAAATTCAGAGACTTGTCTTGTTTCCCTGCTTTTACAGCACTGCCCATTTCTACACTTTTCATTTTTATAAAATTTTTACTACTTGTATTATTATGAGTTGCATGTGTGTGTTATGTCAAACAATTTCCATTGAGATGATTGACACACACACTTGTAATACTTTGCAGTAAGGGCAGAAGTACCTCATATGATAATGGCTATGTCTTTCCTGCCGATTTATCACTAAGAGATTCAACGCTAGTTAAATCCAAAACAAGAATAAATGAGTACAAATCAAAAATTTTTGAAGGTATGATGCATGTATAATTATTATGAGATCCAGAGAGTGCACTATCATAATTATATACATTGTGTCTTTTGTCAGTGTATCTCAGTAATTATCGTCAACAAAGAAAAGTTGTCTCCCATTACTACCAATGTGCTGAAGACTCCGCCCACATCCCCTTCATTGGTCCAGTCACAGTCCTGGTGTGTGATCATAGAGGCATCAAATACACCCTAGAGGATCATGACATCACCTTGACAATCCCTGAAGGTGCTATTCCTAAAGGAAAGGTGGTACACTTTGAACTGGGTGTGGCATTGTACGGTCCCTTCAGTTTCCCTGACAACACTCGTCCCATCTCTCCCATCTTATGGCTGTGTCTTCAAGAGGAGATTGAGTTTGAAAAACTTATCATGGTGACTCTTCCTCACATCCTGACAGATCTGAATGAACAAGAGCAGATGGGGGTTACATTTTCCAAGGCTGACCACAATGACTATTCTGGATCAAAAGAGGAAGGAAACGTGAAGTTTAACTTTAAATCATGTTCAACTGAGTCAGGACAAATTGAGTTTGGCTACAGAAAGAGCCAAGGATTTGCAACCTTGAAGACTGAACATTGCTGCTATATTTGTCTGACAGCCAAACAGGCTCAGAATCCAGATCTAGTTAGAAAGAATGGCTTTTGTCTCTCTCGAATTGACTCTGTATCGGAATCCACTCATGTAGTCAACTGCTGTGTAACATTTTGTTTATCAACTTGTGACGAGGTACACTGACCTTATTATTAATTATTATCTTAATCTATTCACTTTTGTGTGTGCAGGCCATGATGTCACAGTTTCCATATAAGACGGATGTTCGTAAATATTACTTTACTTTCAAACAACAAGATGATAGTGGTACTAAGCCACATTTAACAATTGCTATCCAAAATGACTTCCAGGACAAGTACCGTGGTGAAATTCACCCTCCTGATGGGAAGGTATATGATTAACATTAAGAAGCATTCTATTTAGATCTATAGCTAATTTATTTATTATGAGTTGCAATATTAATTATTGATATACAGATAATGATGTCTGACGTTGATTTCTGGGAGCATGGCTGGGATACAAACTTAATGAAGTACATGCACAAAGCAGAGCTCTACCCTCCTAGGGTTACAATACACTTTATACCACAAGGAGCTAACAATGGGTTTCAGTGTACTGTAAACTTGAAAGTTTATGGACATTCAAATGACCGCAACCTAGACAGTGAAGTTAATCTTCCACTGAGTAAGTAATCGTAGCCCATTAATTCCCCACCTCCTGAGCAGTGAGCACCCTTTGTCTATAGATACATGTATATGCATACCACGTATCATACGTACGGTAGTACGTATAGTAGGAATGGGCCGACTGTCCCATAGACACAATACAAAATGTTTATCACCATAAAAATCTAGCAAGGCAAAGTTAAACCTTCAAACTTGCTCAGAAGCTCTCTCAGACAGATTAACAAACGCTTGCATAGCCTAAAACTCACAGAAGCTTTCATAAGCACTCGTAGCGAGCGCTAGTTAGAAGCTACACCCACGCAATTTTGTTCTCACTTACTTACTTACTTACTTACTGACTTACTTACTTGAAAGCGATTTCCAGAGAAACAAAAGATGTTGAGCTTGTTTTGACTATACAGAACAACTTGTTCTCATCTGGACTAGTGCCTTTTGCACTCGCTTTCTGCCCAAATGTGTTGAAACAAGAGCTAGAAAGCTTTAAAACTTAATATATAAATTCATACACTTCAATGCAGCCATCTTTTGTAGGTAGAGGTCAAAGGTCGTTATCTATCCACGTGGCATTTAATGCGCATGCGCATTAGCCTAATAGTACTGCTACTCAAGCTTTTTGTAAGGACTTACTATTAAAGTCCCTGATATAGTCTCCTCACTTTAGTGTTGAAAAAAGTGAATAAACAAGTATAGTAAAAATTTCATAAAAATTACAGTGTAGGAATGGGCAGTGCGGTAAAAAGTAAGAAAACAAGGTATGTCGCAATTTCGGCACATGACTACTTCATTTTTTTATACTCAAGTAGAATATTGAGGATTAACTAAACATATTTGCCTAGATTGCTTGCTTATATACTTTGCCTCACTTAGCTAGCTAACAGTTAAGTTCCACACCTCAATTAATCCATCGGCACTCCCTGTCAGTAATCCGACCATAAGGTGGCACACTCTGTAGCATACTGATTGGCATGCATGATCTATGAATTCAAACCATTATTTTATCCAGGCATGTACAACATATTGTTTGAAGCATATCAATATTTATTTTCATATGACAGGATGTATGAGGAATCAAAAATGAAAATGAAGTAGTCATGTGCCGAAATTGCGACATACCTTGTTTTCTTACTTTTTACCGCACTGCCCATTCCTACACTGTAATTTTTATGAAATTTTTACTATACTTGTATAAAAGGATGCATAACTTTTACATTATATTAATTTATTCAGCATCTCGCTTGCTGGTTCCTCAGCTGAATCCTGCCAGTGAACATGTTACACATAAACAACAAACAAAGAGTAAGTTATCAATCACACTGAATTGAAATTAAGTTTGGTTTGTCACCATCTTATTGCTATAAATAATAGAACTTTCACAAAGAGAACACTTGAAGATCTACGAATATCTCCAAGATCTGGAAGAACGTGACATCACTCTGTTAGGCCAAGCTCTAGGCCTACTGAGACCAAATATCAAGAAAATGAAGGACCTTCCTGAAGATATGATAGATGCCTGGCTCAACCAGAAAGATCATGTTTTAATCACAAGTGGTCTACCAACTTGGCAGAGTTTGTGCAATGCTTTGAATTCAAAACCAGTTGGTCATCATGGAATTGCTGACAAAATTAAAGAAAATGGTATGATCACATTTTCAATTTAGTCTGATTCATGTTAATGGTGCATGAATTTTGTCTGTATACATGCAGAGTTTACCAGAAGGTGAATCCAATGACTGCATTTGAATGAGCTAGTGATACACTTAATTTGACTTAAATTGCTCCAAAAGTGGGGTCACTATATATACAGCTACCTGAGTTTGCATGATTTGCCACTGATTATTATAATGATATCGATGTACATATATAGTTTTTATTGTGAGGTTTGTAATGATTGCATAAAATTTTGTGCCAATTGATTAATTATTCATGTATGTCCTTATCTGTGAATAAGATTATTAATTAAAAGACACACCCTACACATCAACATAATATTCAGCTTTGAACAACTGCAGAGTCATGCAATGAATTAACTATTACGTAACTTTAACACAGGTGGGAGGATCACATGATTGCATGCCAATATATACTTGTACGTGCTTTGAGCTTCATCAATAAGCTATAGATTATATAAATTTTACATCTTTCCCATACAGCCATTTCTCTAAGTCTTGGAAGCACACCTTTGGTCAACAATAGTGAAGTTGTAATCACAAATATCACAACCTGATAATGGTAGTGCACTGATCTGTAATACTATACCTTCAGTCCATGCTGTTTAACTGTCCCTAATCGCCATTTAATAATTATTGTCATTATAAATATTGCAGTTATTGAAGCAATCTCCACAACTGATAGTATCACCATTGAGCCAAGATTAGCTCTGTTTCAATTGCATCTGCTTCAAATCCAAGAGTGCTGTGCCGCATGGATAGTATATAAGTATTAAAGAATTTAGATGATTATTATAATATTATGAACAAAAAAGTAATAAAATTTTCATAAAAATTAGCAGTGTAGGAATGGACAGTGCTGTAAAAAGGAAGAAAACAAGGCTAGGACTTTAAAATGAGGCACGTGACTACCAATGTTATTACTATTTAGGACAAGAATATTCCGAAAGAAACAATCACTGCATGAGGATCTTGTACAAAGTGTCAGTGGATTGGACAGTAGCAGCCAAATAAGAAATGAAACATTTGTGTGTTCTGATAATTCAGCCAATTCTGTCACATATCGGGCTCAAATTGAAAGCAAATCTTCAAATATTAGTACCAAACAGTTGTTAGCATTCATCGAAAGATGGTTAGAAAATGGCAGCAATGCATGGAGATCAAGTCGTCTTTACAAGTTTGGGAGTCAACAGTTCATGTGTGCTAAGTATTCCGATTTTTGAAACTGAATTATGGGACCAGCACAATCGAATGTCAACAACTTGTATTGGGTCCACCTATTCAAATTCAATGAAGGAAAAGATAATAATAATTATAGTTAGTATAGTTTGTGTTATCATACGTACGGTAGTACGTATAGTAGGAATGGGCCGCCTGTCCCATAGACACCATACAAAATGTTGGCCATTATAAAAATCTAGTCAAACAAAATTAAACCTTGAAAGGTGCTCAGAGGCTCTTAGTGACAGATTACCAATTGCATGCATGGCCTAAAACTCACAAAAACTTTCCACAGCTCTCGTGGAGAGCGCTAGTGGGAAGCCACCATAGTGCCATTTTTGTTCATCTAACTTACGTAC